>CM041542.1:970000-1222500 GCA_023238725.1 Scortum barcoo
AGACAGACAGACAGACAGACAAAGAGGTGAATGTGGTTTCAAAAACAAAAGACTTCTTAAAGTGATTTCTAAAATCTAATCTATAAAAATAAATCTGCTCTCTGAAGGATTCAGTTTGATTTTCAGCAGTAATGTTGGATTTCATCTTTGCACACATTTTACTGGTCTGTGTTTTTTTTTTTTTAATGCAGCTGATGACACGTTTGCTGTCAGAAACGTCTTAAATATTCTCATACAGCAGATCAATAAAAAATAGATCAACCAAATAAAAATAAGTAAACTGTGAATAAAAAAAAAAAAAAACAGAGGAGAGCTCACTGACATTCTGAGACTTCGTACACATTGACTTTAAGTCTGCTGCAGACCTGAGTGATTTCACAGTAATCTGACATTAAAAACGGGAATAAGCAGTTTGTCTGATTCATTAATCTATAAAAACCTGACCTGCACATTATCAGTGATGTTACTGACTCTTTGTTCTGTCTGTTGGAGAGCTGAAGGTTTATCAGAGCAGGACGAACTCCTCCTCACACAGCTGGAGTCGTGGCTCCCTCTGCTGGACACAAGTCGACATCCACCTCCTTCCCGACAGATTTTTAATAAGAGATGATCAAGCCACAGAGATTAAGTGTCTATCAGGAGGTGAGAAAATGAAGATGTCCTGTTTTCTGACTCCAATGATGTAAAACAGAAATGCAAAGGTCTGAAATAAGAGTGAGAACGCAAAAAGGAAACCAGTCGCAGTCAAAACTTTGTTTTGGAGCTTCATCTGGAGAAATCAGAGCGCAGCGTCGTTACTCTTAATGCATTTCATTTTCATACCTTTAAATCTTCTCAACCTTTGTCTGTGAAGAACCCACAAACAGTAGAAGCTCCTCTATTTCTTCAGTGAGCTCTGAGACGGCCAGAAGAAGAGTTCAGAGCAGAGTTCACACGTGACGCAGTGCAGAGACCTGAGCGCTCCAAGGTCGTATTTCTGTCATGGGAAGTGGAGCTGATGCCATGTTTGGAGTTTGTATGTTTGGAGTTGTTATAAAAATGAGTAATGGCCACCATATTTAGAAAAAGATAGATTAAATGACTGCAGATTGTGAGTGTGAGCCAGTTTAAAAAAATAAAGGAAATGAAACATAACAGATATTAAACTGTGAGCTATCGGTTATCTTTATCAGCACATGAGAGGGGGGTTCAAACTAACTCTTCTGTAAACACAACAAATACAGGCAGGAGTCTCACTGACGGCACAAAGGATGAAAACTGTGTCATAAAAACACAACAAGAGGAAACACAGATTCCCCAGAGAGAAGAAATCAGAGAAGGAGGGAAAACAAACAAACTAAACAACAGTTTGAGTGTTGCTGCATGTTCAAATGTGTTTTACTGACCAACATCACCGTCATCCCTTTACCTCCCTACATGACGCGCTTCCTCACATCCTGTTACTGACTTTTAAGCTTTGAGCAGTCCAACATGTGAAGGTGTGAGTTACTACAGGATGTAAAACGTCTTCCTCAGGTCATTAAAAATCTCTGAAATATTACAGAAGACGTCCTCAGTGTTGACGGGCACATTTCAGATGATTCAAGTATTACAAGATGAAATTGAAAAACAAGAGCGGGAACTAAAACTTCAGCTGCAGAGCTGAAACAACCATCACAACACGAGATGATTAAAGGATAGGCCAGGAGATAAATATATATTTCAGCTTCAAAACATTTTGGACACTGGATCCTTTGACCATCTCCAGGAGGACAGTCAGATGTTTGAGAAAGGATCTGATGTCAGTTCAAGGACACCTGATTTGTTTCTAACTGCAGAAAGGCTGGAGAGAGAGAAATGTCTATTTTGAACTCAACAACAAAGAGCCCGGGGCAGCATGGATGAAGAAGAAGAGGAGACCGTAATCTGTTTGACAGGAAGCTCATTATCATTCTCCAGAAGGGTGGAGCTAAAGGACAGGAAGCAAAGCCCCTCGGATGGTGTAAACAAGACCTCCAGTCGTGTGTGTGCTGGGATGTTTGTGCACGTCCACCACCTCGCACTGATCCTGCACGCCGTGCTCCGTTTCCTGTTTGTAGCCACCATCACAAACCTGTCGAGTTACTGCCACCAAACACTCAGGGGCCTTTTTCCAGGGGCCCCAACTTACTATGAGCTGAACTTATAAAAACCTACGAGGATCTGTTTTGTGTTTCCACTGCGTTTTATAAGGCAGAACATTTTAGACATTTATTTAAAGGGGATAACACTTATATAGATATAAAACATTTTATGTGCTGTGTCACTTTACAGGCTGGAATTATTTTACATACATACATATACATATATATATATATATATATGTGTGTACACACACACACACACATATACATATATAAAAATAAATAAAAGAGCTGTTTCTTGTATTTGGTCTGCCCTACTTCATACAAACCAGCTATACATGAGGTGTGTCGGTCCTTGCTCGTGATTGGCTGCATTCGTAGATGCTTCACAGTCCGTCCTTACCTGCAGAGGTCCAGTGGAGTCCTCCGGGACTCGCAGCGAGTCGGCGGCGCTTCCTGATGTTGACCCCGCTGTGGGACGTCGAGTCTCCCGCAGATGTCCCGCAGCTCAGCGCTGATGCAGCCGGCGTGGAGGAGAGGATGGGGAGGAGGGGCGTGGTCAGAAACGGTACCTCCTTCTCCAGTGCAGGCATGAGGAAGGTGGACTCCCCCTCCGACGACCTGCAGGAACAGAAGAACGAGTAAATCACAATTCCACCTTAAAATGAGACGTGACATTTTCCTGTTGACCTCTGAGACTCAGCATCTGTATTTCATGTCTTTATGTTCAGAAGCTGCACAGGTGAGTTCACTGAAAAGAAGAAACAGGTGATACTTTGGATCATCAGTTTAGAAGAGAAACAGCAGCAACACTGGACGTGATGTTTGGCTTTACAGAGACAACATCTTCTGAGTTGACTTCCCAAACAGAACAAACCAGCTGAATATTACATCAAATTATTTCAGTCACTCTCCAGTTTCATTCTCTATGTGAGCTTTATCTGCTCTGTCTCCTGTTTTATGGGATGTCAACATTTTATTTATTTGATTTAACAAGACGATTTTAAAGAAGTCACTTTGGGCTTTAGCAATTTGTGATGGTTGGACTCATTAATAAATAATAATCAGCACTATAACTGTTCTTTGTCCTGACTGGCAGATTTGAGTTGAGGTATCAGAATCTCTGCTGGGGGAGGAAACGTTGGACTGATGCATCCCTTGATGAAGATCATGTGATACGACCAAAAGCTCCTGAACAAATATTAAACAACCTTTTGTGGAGGGTGTTTCAACAACGTCTCTTTCCAAGGTCAAGAGGAAACTTTCGATATCAGCAAAAAGACATTTCAGTGTTTCCGCCGTTCACTCAGCTTTCATGTTCTGATGAATTAAATAGTGAATCTGATACTGCGAATCAAGAAGGACAGTAACAGGATGGCTGTACGTACTGTAGCTGATCATAACGCCTCCCCACGGTGTCTGATAATGCACCCAGCTGCTGTGCTGGTCTGATACCTGGCCTTGGAGACAGCGTAGCTGCGACTCCGCCATGATCCTCTGGCTCGACAGCTTCCCTTGCTTTTCCTCCGCAAGACAAAGTCCAGCAGCTGAGCCCAACTCAACATCTACGATCGTCAAGTGCCTCACCGCATCACGTCCGTGTTAAAAAATATGCGTGAACCTCGACGTCCCGACACAAACCTGCTCAGCGGCCGTGTTTCTGTAGAAGTGTTTGTTTGTGTGGAAAAAGGTTTTTCAGGGTTCAAGCAGGAAACATAATCACACATGACTGAAGTGGAGGTCCTCAGCTGAAGCAAAAGGTCCTCTCAATCAAGTGCTCAATGCCCAACAGGGTGTGTTACACTTACCTCGCTTTGTGTGTGTGTGTGTGTGTGTGTGTGTGTGTGTGAGTGTGTGTGTGAGTGTGTGTGTGTGTGAGTGTGAGTGTGTGTGTCTGAGTCGGGGAATCAACACTCAAGTGCTTCGGATATCTCAGTTTATCCAGCTGATCAGTTCGATAGCCTTTGTGTCAAATGAAAGGAGACTCTCAAGTACACCTGCGGGGGGGGGGGGGGAATTAATGATGCATTCACTTGCAGTAGGTCATCCGATATCCATACAACTTGGCTGCTTAATATTACTGCTATATGGTGTGTTTAATGACATGAAGCAGCTGAAACCACAGTCAACATCTTTGACAGCCTACTGGTGAGTTCAGTCACAGCAGCTTCACTTCAGACCTGCAGGTGTCCAACATGTCCAGGTGAAGACATGAAAATAAGCACCACATATCTGTGCATATTTTAGCTTTGTGCAAACTTTTCTGGATCACCTTTAGATGTGCACAACCTCACTTTGTCCTGATTTGTTTGTCTGAAAAATAATTTTATTGTCAGAATGATTCCTCATGAAAAACAGGTTTAATATCTAATTCAGTGTGAGTCGTTTATCTGTAACTAGATACATTTTATTTTTCAATTTATTTCTTTTATTTCAAACCTTTTACCTCAAACAATCAGGGAACAACAAAATTCAGATTCAGATTCAGATTCAGATTTCCTTTATTAGTCCCACAGCGGGGAAATTTACAGCGTTCAAATTAAAACCTGCAGAGTACAAATACTGCACAGTACAAACCTTTAAACCTTCAAATCTCAAAGTTAAATAAATAATATTAAATATTTTACCTCATTTCTTTCAGTGTTTGGCCTAACACACACACTGTCTCCTGATACTGTACATTAACATTTAGAAGAAAACTTTAACCGGTCGGTAACAAATACAAACCTTTTTTTTCTTAAGCGCAAAGATTAGCACCACAGGGGACAGAAACTGTACCGTCATTTCTGAGTGTGTGGAAATTCACTTTCTGTACGGCAGATCTGAGATGTTTTCTTGGTTATAACTTAATTATTTTACATATCAGCTTGAAAACAAACACTGAGATCACTGACCAGACCTGACTGAGATGAAAAGAACAAATTACACCTGCTGTCAGGCCTGTTTAAAACCTCAGAGCCTCTCAGACTCTGATCTTGGAGGGGCTGCCTTTGGTTGTAATGCTCCTGAGAAATTAGATGTTTTCTAACAGATTTATTTTTTATCTGTTGGTCTTTCAGAAACCGTCCTGTACGTTCTCTATACGTCCTGCAGCTGAACGACACACAGTCATAATGAGTGCACTTCCTTATATTAGCAGAACATTTTCCCCACATCTATAAACACCAATGTTTCCCCTCCGGCTCCCTGCAGGCTCTGGGCTTATCTCTCCCCACATAACTGCCATCACCATGGAGCCAGACGAATACTTTACGAGCTACAACGACTGAAGAACAATGTTTCTGCTGGCTGGAGGACGAGAGGGAGGACAACTTTCCACAGAGCTCTTTTTTTTAAGGAAACTGCTGTAGCTTTAAAAAAAATCACTTAAGACATTTGTTGGTCCTCATAATAATCTTCTACTGAACGTCTGTAGGGCCATCACGGTAAAACAGGCAATCTGTGACAGCTTAAACTACCTTTCTTCAGGTATTGCAAAGGCTGCAGATAACAGCGAGGTCTCAGTGGGCAACTCTAATTTACCTACGAATGCAACATCAGCATCTTACAGCGGACAATCAGAGCTCCAACATTCAAGAAAGTCCAAAGACAAATAATAAAAATGACAATAAACAGCACAGCAGGGTTCATACTTTAGCGTCAGAATCACAAATGTTCACTGTCTGTTGATTCATTTAATTATAAGTTAATTCAACACATAAACCCATAAAAACAGGTATTGTGTTTCATCTCTCTCCTTCCACCAAAAACTATTAAAACGCATCACTGTTGTTCCTTCATCACTGTAAACACACTGTAGTTTATTTTGACTCAATCACACACACACACGTCCACCGTCCTTCCGCCACAAACACTGACTAGAGCTCCAACTGTGAATTCATCCACCGCTGAAAATAGTCCCCAACAAATAACACACTACTTCCAGTTGTTAGAAATTACTGAGACTTTTTAAACACGAAACTAGATATTTGTGTTTTTAAAGTTTTACAGTAGGAACCAATGAGAGCTGAGAGCCACAGACAGGAAGTCATGAAAGTGTTGACATTTGTTGACAGGAAGAAAAATACAAGATTTCCCTTCTTGCCCCTGTGAACTAAAACATTAAGCAACATTTCTCACACTAATTAACTTTTATTAGTTTTTTTGGCCTTGTTAGCTGCCTCATTCCCAAGCTATTCTCATGATCTCTTTTTTTTTAAATTCTTCATACATCTATGAATAACTGTCTGCAATACAATGAATGAATGAATGAATGAAGGAAGAGTGTGCTGTTGTCTCCATCTGTGCTGAAACTAAAGGCTGCTTTTATCGTTAGAAAATACTCAGCAGGAATGTAAAATATACTCTGAAAGGATAAAACAAGTGAAACCTGGAGGAACTACTACTCCTACCTCAGTCGAGCATTACCTGAGCGGCGTGTCGGCCTCTCCCGGCTCGCTGCAGGTGGAGCGGCGGGAGGAGGAGGAGGAGATGGGTGGAGAATTGGAGGAGTGGTTGGACACATGCGAAGAAGAGGAGGTGGCGGAGGAGGAGGAAGAGGTGGTGCGGGGCAGCAGCAGCGAGGACGGCATGCACAGCCATGTCTCCAGGTCGGAGAACTTGGAGTAACTCAGCATCTCCAGGACGCTACAGGAGGAGAGACACACCGGATTTTAAAGTTATAATCTTGAGGATTTTCATCTGGTCCTTTGTATCACTTGTTAAAAAGTTAAAATTTCTGTGATTTGCAGAAATGATAAAAACAGATAAAAACAGTCGGTCACCTCTCCTCTCCACCTCCTGGGATCTCATCTTTCTCGTCTGCGGTTTGGAAGATGCAGGACGTCCTGGAGTCCCGCGATGGCAGCAAAACACAGGAGTTATTAGAATCCACGGACATCTTCAGCCATATCTGTGGAGGATGAGGAGCGAGAAACAGCTCAGCTAACGGTGAAAAACACTCAAATAACAACACGAGAAACACAAACAACAGTCAGTTTCTGTGGTGTCCTGAACAGCGGAGCTCCCCAGGGCTGCGTCCTGAGCCCCCTGATGGACAACAAGCTGAACGCCAGCAAGACTAAAGAGCTGAGAGCGGACCACGACCCTGAATATCAACGAGGACAGCTTACAGTACCTCCATGTCCAGGACTTTAGTTAGCTCCCAACATCACCTAGTTAGCTGGTTAATTAGCTCCTAATATCACCTAGTTAGCTGGTTAATTAGCTCCTAACATCACCTAATTAGCTGGTTAATTAGCTCCTAACAAGCTCCTAACATCACCTAATTAGGTGGTTAATTAGCTCCTAACATTATCATGTCAGTTGGTTAGTTGGACTGGTTAGCTGGTTGGTTAGCTCCTAGCATTAACTGGTAAGTTGATTCAACATTGCTTTTATTAACTAACCGTTAACAGTACTTTGTTAACGGTTAGTTAGCTAGCTCCTAACAATACCTTGTTAGCTGGTTAGTTAGCTAGTTAGCTCCAAACATTACATTGTTAGTTAGCTCCTTACATTAGCTTGTTAGCTGCCTTCTAATATTACCATGCTAGTTAGCTCTTAACATTAGCTTGCTGGTTATGAAGTTAGTTAGCTGTTGCCATGGTGATGTCAGCTCATCTCTCATTTGTCCTGGAGGTCACCTGGACCGGAAGTATTTAATCTGAAAACAACAAAAACTAAAGTATTCACATTATATTATATTATATTATATTATTAATCAAAGGTTCAGAGGAGATGAGCGACACCACGTGGCTCATGTTTTGGCTCGTCAGTCATTAAAGTGGGCAACACCCGGTGAGACCACTAAAACCTGGTCCAGGTCCAGGTCGGTCCAGGTCCCGGTCCCGGTCTGACCTGCTGTGTCTCCTCCTCAGAAACAGTCTTTGTCGTGGCTCCTCGCAGTCAGCTGACAGAAACATGAATCCTCCTCTCGGTGAAAACTTTACCGTCAGTCCTCCTTCCTTCTTCTTCTTCTTCTAATCCGCTAATCCGCTCCTCCTCCTCCTCTTCTTCTTCTCCTTTTTCTCCGTTTCCTTCCTCTCTGCCCGGAGCACCAACATCTGCTCACACTGGGCTCCAGCCTGGAAACGTGTCTTTGTCCTGCCTCATGTAAAACATCCCAAAATACAGCGCGCAGGCCGGAGAGAGCTCACATTTCACTGCGGTCAGCTGCGCATCTGCAGGGCCGGCCAGCCTCCACACTGCTGCGCCCCGTGGGCCGGCACAGCAGACAGCAGGGCCAATGGTCCGCACGGTGCTGCGGTACAAGTTGCAGTACTAGATACATGTGAGTACAACAGTATACAAGTGCAGAGTACAAGTACTGCAGAGTACAGTACAAAGATACTGCAGACAGTACAGATACTGCACAGTACAAGTATTGCAGTAGTACTGCATACAAAAAGTGCACAGTACAGATACTGCACAGTACAATAGATACTGCACAGATGTACAAGTACTGCACAGTACAGATACTGCAGAGTACAGAGTACAAGTACTGCACAGTACAGATACTGCACAGTACAGATACTGCACAGTACAACAAGTGCACTGCAGAGTACACAGTACAAGTACTACTGCACAGTACAGATACTGCCCAGTACAGATACTGCAGAGTACAAATACTGCACAGTACAGATACTGCACAGTACAAATTGTACAGTACAGCACTGCACAGTACAGATACTGCAGAGTACAGTATGCACGTAGTATAGATGCATAGTACAGATACTGCACAGTACAAGTATTGCACAGTACAGATACTGCACAGTACAGAGTACAAGTACTGCACAGTACAGATACTGCACAGTACAGATACTGCACAGTACAGATACTGCAGAGTACAGTACAAATACTGCACAGTACAGATACTGCACAGTACACAGTACAAATACTGCAGAGTACAAATACTGCACAGTAATACATACAGTACACAATATTGTAAAAAGTAAAAGTACTACATAGTACACAGTATAAATACTGCACAGTACAAATATGGCACAGGAACACAAGAAAAATACTGCACAGATATACAGTAGAAATACTGCAGAGACACACAGTACAAATACTACATGGTAATACAGTGCAAAATACTGTAAAAAGTAAAAGTACTACACAGTACACTACAGATACTGCACAGTAAACAGGGCAAATACTGCACAGAAATAAAACACAAATACAAACATGAAAAATACTGCAGATGAACAAAGTTAAACTACTATGAAAGTAAAAATACTGCAGAGAAATAGTCTCCAGTTTTGATTAAAAGCCATGATGTAAAAAAAGAAAAGAAAACCTCTTTTCTTTTCTTTTTTTACATCATGGCAGGAGAAGGCATGAGGAGGCATGAGAAGTGAATGAAAGACAGAAATAGGAGAGAAGGAAAGGAGACAACACAAAGTGAAAGAAGGAAGGGACATAGAAAAGGAGTGAGAGAAAGACACTGGAAATGATGAATGAAAGAGATGTTTTAAAGAATTTCTAAAAAAAAAAAACTTTGTAAAAACTTTTTAAAGGGTTCTTATTGACTTTTTAAAGACTTTTTAGAGAGAAAGAGTTTTGGAGACTTTTTAAATACTTTTTTAAAAAGATGTTTGGTTTTTTGTGTTCTCCGTGAAGAGAACAAAGTAATTGATGTCGGTGCAGAAAGCTGAACGGTGGCTGCAGACAGGAAGGAGGCTGTTTGTGCTGTTTATGTTGTGGAGAAGCTGCTGTTGTAATTATGTGCAGTTGGGACCGACGGTCTCCCTCAGCAGAAGTAATAACTGAGACGATGTTATGGTGTCATGTGAACCTGCTGCCCCCCTCCAGTTCATATCACTTCATCTGTTTCTGGGTGTTTGTTTGTACTGCTGCGTGTTTGTGTGACCATGACGTCCTCACAGGAGTGTAACTTGAGGCATTTACTGAATCAGACGTACATCATTAAACTAATGTGAAGTAATTCAGATGACCTGAAACATCAACAGACTGCAGCTGTAATATTAATAAAGAAACATCGGAAATAATAGAGACAATCGAGTACTGATGGTCGATGGTGAAAAGTTTCTGATCTATCAAAGTGATTTTATAATAAACACAGTAAAGTGTCTTCTCTCAATAATGTTTGTTATTTTGGTCTTTTTCTCATCAGTGGATTAGTTCAATATGATGATTTATTTTTTATCAAAAATACTGTACAGATGAGGAATCAGTAAAATAATTTTAATCACCTTTGAAAATTATTTCATATATAAAAAACCCTTTGAATTAGCGCACCTTTAACTTCCATGTCTATCTGTTTAATCCTCTTTATTATTATTTCAGAATTAAAGTGTTTGTTGTTTCTTTTTCCACCACCAGGTGTCAGTCTTGTTCCAGCACACAGAGCTCAGGTGTGTTACTGACACAATGACAGACAATAAACTTTATTTTACACCATTTTAAGAAATATGTCTAAACTTCACCAACAAGACAGCATAAAATAAAGACTTAAATATGACTGCTTACAGAGCACAATCAAAAATAGAAAAATAAAGACAGAATAAGACATAAAATAGGGAAAGTTTTGAAGATCAGTGTGAACCTAAAACACTGAAAACATTTTTGTTTGTGTGTTGTTGTTGTGTGTGTATGTTTTTCTGTGTCCAGCCTTCATGACTCCATCTGAACATGTCACTGTCAAAAAGAAATAACATTTCCTAATTCCTGAAGTTCATTTAACACTCCTGAACATTATTTATTTACTGGAATCAGCCAGTTTATGCTTTATTGTACATTTACTTATTTAAGTAAATGTGCAAAAATACTTTTTACAAGTAATATTGAGAACTTGAGACATGCACTTGACTGCACTTGAACAACTGATCCCACCCCCCTACTGTGCATTGCTGCTGCAACTTTGGATTTGGATATTTGTGTACATATTACATATTTTTACTATATATTTACGTTTAAAGCTGGAAGTCACTCAATATTAATTTCGTCATGTGAAAACATGATGATAATAAATGATTCTTGATTCTTCTTAAAAATCCTGTAAAAGTGTTGATGTATGAAATGTATGAGCCTCGTGATATAGATATATAGAATGACCCATTTCAGAATAACATATATTATATTATCAGATTATATTTATGATTCATCAGTGCAGATTTCAGTTGAAAGTTGCAGCTGGTAAAGGTTAAGCCATGACCTTTACTGCTGTGGAGCTTAATCTGTGATTATATACATCATATTTTATTTGCTGATAATATTTAGTTTTTAATCTGAATCTGTGAACTAACTAATTAAAGTAACTTAATTCATTAAATGAATGAATACCTTACTCTGAAATACAGTGTACAGTATAAAGTAGCGTGAAAGTAAATTACCAGAGTAAAATACAAGTACCTCAAAAATGTACTTAAATACAGTACTTGAGTTCATTTCCACCTCTGCTGACAAGTAACTTAAAGGTGTTTATTTTTAAAAATTAGGCTAACATCCATTTTTTTTGTCATCTTTTGTCATCTCAGTTACCTAGCAACAGTGTTCTCACCTGTTTGAATGTGTGCAAAAACACACTGAGTTCCCACAGTCAGCTGATCAAACATAATCACTTTAGTTTGATATTAGTTTATTTAGACCAAAATCAGGAGAGTCATGGAAGCTTCTGCAGTCATGGACAAGTCAGCGCTGGAGTGGTTCTTCGATCACTTCATCGAAAATGTGAGTAGAAGCTGCAGCTCGTCCTCTCACGAAAAAGTTTAAAGGGTTAGTTCACCAAAATGTCTCTTCAGAAATCATCCACCAACCTCAGACCTGCCAACAGCTTTTATTTTACATTTATAAGAGTATTTCTACAGAACTGACACAACTTTAAAGACAATACATATGTACATACATGAGATATTTTCACCTTTGATTCTCAGGTGATTCTTTCTGATTGTGGTTGCTTATTGGTTCCTACTGAAGTAAATCTCAATTTAATTTTTTTAAGAAGGCTCAATAATTTCCTCAAACATCTGCTCACTGTAGTGTTTCCAAATGTTACACAAACAGGCAGAATTATTCCTTTTGTTGGGGACTATTTTCAGTGGTGGATTGATACACATTTGGTGCTCTTGTTTTTTAAGGATCAAATCATCGTTGGTTTGGATTATTTCATGAGAAGACTAAATCTTTAAGGTCTGATTTGTAGATGTTGTGATCAGTCAGTAGTTTGTCGCTGCAGAATTCCTCGAAGATGGAGGAGGACGTGAAAGAAAAGCCAGGCGGTGAGCTGTTTGTCAGTTCGCTGCCTGATGAGTCCAGGCAGAAGGATGCAAATACTGATGGCACCAGTCTGGACTACAGCTCCCAGAATTCCACAGCGGCGGCTGAGCTCCCAGGTGAGTCGTCCACGCTGAAGCTGGATACCTTCTCCGTCGGTCGCTCAGTGACACCAAAACCAGGAATCGTCCCACAAATACAGTAAGTCACTACGAAACATCACCACGAGGTCCACTGAGAGGAGCTTTTAATCATATCACACAACTTTCCTCTTATTTTAAACTGTAGTCCTGAGTGTCATGCTGCATTCACGCGTTGTTGTAAAGGTCCGGTCTTTGGTGTGTTTGTGTGCAGGAACATCATCTCTACAGTGAAGCTGGGCTGCCATCTGGATCTGCACTTCATCGCTGGCAAAGCGTGGAATGTAGAGTACAGGCCGAAGGTTCAGACCTTAAAAAACTTTACCCAGAAAAACACTGAGTGAGATCAACAACACTTTCAAAGGAATCACTAAGATCATCTTTTAACCAGAGCGCTTACACAGAGTTGGTAACAGACCTGTATATTAATATTTTGTGGTACTTCATTCATTCAGTTTGGTAATCTGCATTTTATATTCTTGCAGCTCTGCTTTGTAGAAGTTTTTAAACTTAAATATCTCACTTCATGTTATTCTTACACGATGCACATTCTTAATAACTAAACTGAAATAAACCCAGATGGTCCAAAGTGAAACAAACCTCATTCTAGAAATTCCAATTCTAGAAAGTCTCAGCTTTCTGTTGTGTTTCAGACTTACAACGCGCTCATCATGAGGATCCATGAGCCGCGAACCACAGCAGTGATCTACCAGTCCGGGAACCTGGTCTGTACAGGAGCCAAGAGGTCCGTCTACCTGTCTAACTACCTGTCTAACTGTACAGCTGAAGGACAGTTTTCAGGACAGTGTTTGAACTCCATCCTCGTGTCTCTCCTGTGCAGTGAGGAGCAGTCACGGCTGGCGGCCAGGAGGTACGCCCGCATCATTCAGAAACTGGGCTTCCCCGTCTGCTTCCTGAACTTTCGGATCCAGAACTTGGTGGCCAGTTGTAAAACCTTCCCGCTCAGTTTGGACCGAATGGCCCTTGAGGAGTGCTGCAGGTCAGGAGGCATCCAGAGCTGGATGCAGAGGAAGAGATAAAAGTTTCATTTTATATTATATTATATTTTATATTATATTTGCTACTGACATCTGTCTGTTGTGAATGAAGGGTTAGTCTGATTTTTAGTGAAGTCTCTATTTGTGATGTTAGTGCACCAGTCCGATTCCTGTCAAACAGCTTTAGAGGCAGCAGGTGGAGCCAGAGGAGGCTGATTTTATCACGTTATCTGTCTCATGTTTTTAAGTAATCAACTTCTACTTTAAACACAGATTGTCAAATTTTGTGTCTTTTTCTCTTCACAGTTATGAACCAGAGTTGTTTCCCGGCCTTCACTACAGGGTGACACCAGGCATCACTGCGACCCTCTTCTCCTCCGGGAAGATGTCTTTGAGTGGTAACCAAGCTGTGTTACAGCTCCTTTTTATAGTTTATGGATCATGTGATGAAACACCACAGAGCAGAGAGGCTAAACCTGATCAGGCACCAACACATGAGGATCAAAAACTGATTTGCATCAATAATCCCAAAGGGATCAATAAAGTCACTGAGGGGTTATAAAAGTATTTAAGGAGGTTCTAGGGGTCTCTTAAGATGCTGTATTGGCCTCAAAGGAAGATGAAGGTCCTTCACATAGTTTGTCTGATCTCCATTCGTATACTTCTGCATCTGTTGAACATTTGATAACTACTGAGAAATAGTCCATCCAAATAAAGTTTTAATTCTGAAGTTTTGTGTTCCAGGAGCTAAAAAGGCAGCTGAGATCTATGAAGCATTTAACACCATCTATCCAATCCTGAGCCGCTTCAGGAGGCAGTGACGAGAGACGCACCGACAGGATCTCCTGTTCGTTCTTAACGTTAAAATACGTTAAAAATAAAGTTTATTTTACAGTCAGTGTTCAACAGGACGTTCTAGTCAAAATATTAAAGATAGATAGATAGATAGATAGATAGATAGATGAGATAGATAGATAGATAGATAGATAGATAGATAGATAGATAGATAGATAGATAGATAGATAGATAGACTAGATTTTATTGATCCCTGGAGGGAAATTAGTTCATAGTTCATGAAGAAGTTCTTGAAGTGACTGAGGAGGTTCTTTAGGTAGTTCTGATTCCTTTAAGGGTTTCAGGGGGGTGAAACCAGGAGGTTCTGGAGGTTTTAGGGTTCTTGTGGTCACCAAGGTCCAAAAAACCAAGAGTTTTAAGTTGTTCTTGAACATAAATTCTAAAAAGAGACTCCAGCCATCAGATAAATGTGATGCAAGAAAAGTAATAAGACCTCAAAACCAGAAATGATTTATAAAAGAGAAGAACCTCAAAAACTGGACTGAATTACTGAGTTACTTTCCTTGACTGTGAATTTCAGTCTAAAATCTTAAATTCCTGTGTGACCTGCTAACGTTAGTCACGTGCAGCTTCAGTTAGCTGTTAGCTCGTCCACCAGCCATCTGCTGCACACACGCCAGGAAACATCTGGCTGATGCTCCACTTCTTAAACAGATCAGTTTGTAATCGATAATTCAGGGAGACGGGCAGGTGATGATGAAGTGGGGACTCTGTAGGATTTAATCTGTTTGTAGGTGTTGGTGTCCCCGACACAAACGTCCTCCCAAACCACAAGTGAGTTTTTATCGGCTGAATTCGAGTTTCACTTCATCCTTCGGTCTGACATTGTGTTCATGAAGTCATTGTGTTGCAGTAGAGGCAGTTAACTGTATTTTCTTCTTGTTGATTGAAGAAATACATCAAATTTAAAGCTAAAAGAGTTTAAAGAATTGACACTGTAGGTATTTTTTTAACTAACAGATTCAAGATGAGAGGAGACATTTGGCTCAGAGTTAAAGATGGATTTCTATCTTATTTGATGGTCGGTGTTTCTAGCGAGAGTGTTTTCTGCTGACCTCTGAACTGGAAGCCCTTCCTGTCTGCTCTCCAGGGCTGTGTGTTGACACTGAGCAGCAGGAAGTGAGTTAATCCTGCGGCTGACATGATGAATCCTACATGAAAACTGTGAATTATGGGAACGCTTCCTCCCCTCAAAACTTTAAGCCCCCTCTTTCTCCGTCCCTGATGTCTTCATGTCTTCACCTGTCTTTATTCTTTAAGGGTTAGGGTTAGTCCGTCTTTTCTGTGGCTTTAAGTCACTTTTATTCTGCTCCCTATGTTTCTCCATTATTTTCTACGTTAGCAGGTAAATCTAGCCAATAAAAATGTGTCAGGCTTTTGGATTTTGGTCCTGAATTGTTGAGTTTATTTGTTAAGTGCTTTTGCATAATTGTCGCTGTGACCTTTGATCGAGCACCTGTGGCCTTCCTCCCTTTTATTTAATCTGTTTCACTTTTTCACATCCTGGCACTCTTTCTCTATTTGGCTCATCTCTCAGTTTCCTCCCATCTTAATAATACCAAATGATAATCATGCTGACAGTAACAAATCCTGTATTCTTCTGTCACATCCTCTTCACTCTCACCTCTGCTGCGTCTTGTCTTTGACTTACTTTTTCACCTCTGTGTTTGTACTCTTAAAGAGGATGTTTTGAACTTTTGATATACGGTTTGGAAGATGAAACTATTTTTGAATTCATCAGGTTTGTTTCCTGCTCTGTAAAGAGCGCTGAGGCCTCGTGGGGCTGCTGGTGTGACTCTGCACTTTTAGTAAAAGTTTATTCTTAGTAACACGGCAGTGTGCAGCCACAGAAATGCAAAGTCAACTTTTCCGCTTTGGTTCAAGCCAAAGAAAATTAACAACATGCAGGATTACAAAGCCCAGTGAGCACACCTGAATTCACAGGAAGGAAAAGCACAAACACAGTCCTGTGCACTCCAATAGCTGCTAACCTCACCACTTTACATGCACAGTCTGTAACCATCTGCTGTGAAGAGAAAGCCGGGGAGGATGTCTCCAGAGAGACGGATCCAAAGCAAATAACTCACATCATCCCTAACCCAGAATAATGGATCCGGGAAGGAAGTGATTTAGCACCGTCCCTGGACAAGAGTCTAATAGGCCAGGAAGGAAAATCATCATCATCTCCATGCGTACATTAACTATCTCATTTTGGTCTGATTACTTTGGAGAGAAACACTTCAAACTTCACAACACATCCTTTGGGGAAACGATAACAGAGATACACCAAGGCTGCCGGCAGGAAGTGAAGAATTAAATCAGTTTCACTTGAGTGGCTCCTGAAACTGTAAATTACATCTGAAGGACAAAAACTTAAAACAATCACCACAAAAAGGAGACATCACAAACCTCTTTACATCTGAACTCATCGGTGTGTGCTCGGTTTCTCCAGCTGACTGCGTCTCTCACCACGTCGCCCTGCTGTGGCGACCCCTCGATCTGCATCAAAGGACTGACCGGGGGCCCTGCTGGCCCTCAGTGACCCCTAAGAGGATCATCTGCACAAGCAAAGTCTGCTCAGGGTTTGAAAATAAGGCCAGCTGTGTCCAGCTGGATTCTGCAGAGGCTGCAGGAGTAAAAGTTTAATTCACATTAAAGAACATAAATCTTGTTCTCTCTTTCTGATCTGAACCAACAGTATCACGCCCCCTGGAGGAGACACACTGAATAACATCTTTGATTCTGTCACCGTACAAACAAACCAAAACAAAGTTTGTTCTGCAATAATAACAAGGACAATCTTTAAATCTGCTGGAACACAAAAACTTCAGACATCTGGAGACTGAAGTTTCCAGAAACTCGTCCTCTCGGAAGTGGAGAAAAACTTTAGCACAAAGTCAGCAAAACTGCTCTGAGAAGTGGAGCTGTAACTTTTCATCTTCGTGCTATTTAGGCTGCACCTGCGCCGAGAGCCGGCTGTGAGTCTGGAGGGAAAGGATGCCGGAGCAGAGAGGAAGCTCCTGTTACAGATGTTGACCCGAAGACACAAAACTTCTATGAGGTCACCTGCCAACCAGAACTGCAGCCGACTGATCACATGACGCACGAACAGCTTTGACTAAATCTGTGGAGTGAAGATGAATGTTGAAGTCACTTTAACTTTATTTCTTTACAGGCTCTTTGTCTTGATGTTTCCATGGTCTCTGCAGTCGGACCACCGTGAACGTGAGGCTGGAGCCCTTCGGAGGTTTCAGAGGACAACAGGGATCAGGATGATAAATAAACCTCGGCTGTTTGTCTCAGCTGATTCCTCCCAGATGTTAAAGTCTGCGGGTCTCGAGCTGAGCGGCTTCCCAGGAGGCTGCAGGGGGGTTCTGGGAGAAGAAACACGAGAACATGTTCAGATGTAAAGTTCCTGTTTTACTCCCTCGTTTTTTTGCTTTCAGCCACCAGAAACTCCTTGTTTGAGTTTATGCTCATTTGAGGCTGATGAAGGAAAATAGGAAACAGGTGAGCCAGTGGGCGGGGTAAGGTCAGGTGATTAAAGTCCACCAAAGCTGAACTTTTTCTAAATGAATCCACCGATCGCAGCGATTCCATTGAAATGAAATAACCTGGTGACCTGGTTTCTCCTCAGTTAGTTTCTACTTCCTGTAAACTGATGTTTGATCACAGCATCTGTTTACTTTGGGAGAAGAGGAAGAAATGTGTTCAAATCTGCACTAAATCCATATAAAACATTTAGATTTATCATTCATTCATTCTTAAATTTCCCTGAGGGAGTCATCCCAAAGAGATCACTAAAGTTGAGTCTGAGTCTGAGTCAAATCAACAGAAATACTGTTATACTACTTCAAACAATACTTTAAATCTCCAGGAGGACACGATGATGAGCTTCTCAATATTTCCTCAAAGGTTTTGAGATTTAAGTAGTTTTAACAAGTTCCTTTCATTTTTTATTAGACATTAAACTATGAAACAGGAAGGTTTTATGATGATTGTTATTTAAGGTGGTCTGGAAAAATGGCCATCAGTAACTCCCTTAACTCATTTAAGGGTGTTTGGCATCAGTTAAGGAGAGTTTAGATAAAAGTGAGTTTATTTTAAAGAACATGTGGTCATTTACAGAGTGTGAGTTAGAGTACCAGCCAAAGGGAGGAAAGAGTTAAAACTTTTCTTGTTAGTCCAGTAGGAGGTGGTATGGAGGGGGGAGGAGGGGAGGAGATGTGTGGGGGAGGGCAGTCCCCCGTTTTTTTCTATTGATAGCCATATTCCCCCCATTTATTCCTGCAGTCAGGACGATGCAGAGTGACTCGCTCTGAGTCGACCTGTGGAGCCTCCACACCGACGAGAACATGAACGTTTGAGCTGAGAAAGACAGAAAACAGAAGGAATGAGAGCTGCTCTTTTTTACAGTAAGTGTTTTTATTTTCCCTCTTTTTCCCCCCCAAGAGGTCTGTTTGCATCATTCAAACTCACCAACCTGCAGTGAAAACAGTCAGGTTTAACAGCTCAGGGTGAAATCAGTGTGTGTCAGCAGTCTTTTCTCTCTGTGGTCACATCATTACAGACTAACATCAACCATAAAACCTTTCATTTTTCTCATTAAGGTGATCCGTAAAGAACTAAATTCAGCCTTAAATGCTCTAAAAGTTTTTCAGTCTGCTCTGATTTTACAAATAACTCCATTTAAGATGAACACCTCCTAAATCTTGCAAATTAAGGGCAATACCAGGCATTAAATGCAGACATGTTAGGGTGTTATGAACAACATCTGCTCTTAAATCATCTCATACTGTCTCACACCTCCTGTAAATATTCTAAATAATTCTGAATTCAATCAGATAACCTTTAATCATCAGTGTTAATGACTAATGACTGAGCAGTGTAAGAATCGTTTGAAGCTGGACTTTGGGATGTTACAGTTTAGATTTAGTAGTTTTACCCTTTAACAGGCCACCTTAAATTAATTTTTTAAAAGTCTAAAGTTAAGGGGTGCTGCCTAATTAAAGTAATATTTGAATGTCTTTGTTATCTCAGTTCTCTCTCCTCTTATTTTCAATTAATCCCAGACTAGTTAAGGTGGACTTCTTGCCCTGCAGCCGTCACTCATCACAAACTCAACATCCAGAGAAAACAGGGCGGCTCCAGTCGTGGAGAGAGATTGGGATTATTTCCTGTAAAAGATAAAGACCTTTTTTTTTAATTCAAAGTACAATAAATCATTTTATTTATTTCCAGGCAGCTTTTATACAGAGAACAAATCCACCTTAACCAGCATCTCTGTGTTATTATCAGAAAGGTCCTGATTGTGACACAATAAGAGGAACATGTGATTTTATCTTAAAGCTGCAATAATCAGCAGGGATTTATTGATTATTACTGATCACCGATCAGATGGTCTCTGGTTTCAGCTTCTTCCATCTGTTTCATGTGATTTTAAATGAAATAAATCTTTAAGTTTTGGACAAAATAAGACATCTGGCTTTTGAGGATGAAGGTTTGGATAGATCACCATGGTAACTGGAGTAGATCTCCATGGAAACAGATGCTGCACAGTTAACTTGGAGCAGTTTAATTTCAAACAGACCAATCAGAAGATCACTGGAAGAGGAAGTTTACAGTAAAGTTAATATTAAAATTTTCATGATGATTCTGTCTGAGACTAGAAAGGTTTTGTAAAGACACATGTTCAGTTTATAATTTAACACTCTAACAGCCGAAAGACAATTAAAGCTTTAAAGTAGCTTAAAGTTTTATTTCAACAAAGTTTGTAACACTGATCAGATTTTACTCTCCACTTTGAGTATTAAACCTTTTATACTCAGTGGGATAATGAAAGTAAATGAAAACTATTTTCTCACTCCGTTTATCAGCTCAGTCAATTATAAATGAAACATTTTGGACAGACTTCATGGCAGAATTATTTCATATATTCAGGCCTTTTTTTCATATTATCTGAGTTTGAGTCTTATAGTTTCAACTGTTTTTAACAGCATCACTTTTTGATAATAGTTCATCAAAAACATATTGAAAAGACATAAAATAATAATCCTCACACTTCTTTATAGTCTAGTCTTACCTTTAGTGTTTGAATATTATCTTGTTGTTTCTTTTATTTCTTCTTCATGTTTATTTTACGTCATCAAATATTACTGTTTTCCACTGCAGTAACCTAATTCTTACATTTCATCTCTTATTGATTTATATTTGATCATATTTAAGAGAGATGCCGCCCTCTTTTCTGTTTGTTGAGTTAATTTTGCTGATAATAAGATCTCAACACTTCCTCCATCTGTTTCACATTAAAGTGTCATGAATGGAGGCAGAGCAGAAGTCACTTTAACAGTTTGATGCTTCAGTTTATCTGAAAATGTTTAAAGTCACTGGAGTTGGAAGTTGTTCTGGAGGATGATTCATGATTGTACTGTTGATCGTCCTGTAAAGGTTATCACATATAGCTTCAACCCAGCAGCAACCTAATTTGATGAACTAATTTTTAATATGACGTTTTGGATCTACACGTTTTTGCTAAAAGGCCTGAGTGACTCCTTCTCAAACAGAAAGCTAATTATTAATTTATTATCACTTAATTATATTAAGTGGCTCTCATATTTGACTGTGGAAAAAATTTGTTATTTAATTTGTTTACATGACATTGTAACTGTACCAGACGCCCATTGATTATCTAATATTTGCACCGCTTTAACTCTCTGTTTTAATTTAATCTAGCTGTTCTGTGATTGGCTGATCGCTGACATTAGGATAAAGATGGCCCACCTCTTCCTTGCCAGTAAGATTGCCATGCCGGACGACCTGCACAGCAAAGGCGGGCCCAGGATTCCCAGGAGTGCCATGAGGATGCCGTCGTCGATCTCTGCTGAGAAACTGAGCCGAGACAAGCCCAGGAAGGACCACGGCGTCGTCGTGACAACAAATATCCCGCATGTGAACGAGGTCCAGCTGACAGCAGCCACCGGCGGCGCAGAGATGTCCTGCTACCGCTGCACCGTGCCATTCGGCGTGGTGGTCCTCATTGCTGGCATTGTAGTCACGGCGGTGGCATACACCTTTAACTCCCACGGGTCCACCATCTCTGTGCTGGGGCTGGTGCTGCTGTCTGCTGGACTGGGCCTGCTGGGCTCCAGTGCCGTTTGCTGGCAGGTCCGACTGAGGAAGAAGAAGGACAAACGGAGAGAGAGTCAAACCGCCCTGATGGCCAGCCAGGAGTACTGCGTGGCCTGATATGTGGAGGATAGTTTAAGCTGTTTTTGTCCAAAATCACACTGGTGGTTCGGATGATGAACTTCAGGGAGATGTGAACACACCAGACTACGTTTAAGAGGGACATGAACTGATGAAACTCTGCAGCCGCTTTAAAGGACATGAGGCAGTGATGGCCAGCGTAAAGGACGAGTGTTTGGAGGATGTTTGGACAGTTGGCGACCTGCAGGATGATTCCAGAATAATTATGAAGACTTTAAACGATGGACGAGAGCTAAACTTTCCTTCATAAAACTGAGACAATCACTTTACGTCAAACATTCATTTGGTTTCAGCTTCTCAAATCTCTTTTATATCTTTTGGGTTGTTTGACAAACAAAGCCATTTAAAGACTCCACCTTGAGCTCTGGGAAGAAGTACTGCCTTGGAAATTTGTGCAAAGGCATGAGACCATGATGAAGTCAGGCCTCTGGATCATCTGGCACTGAAAATAAAAAACAGACTAATAACGGGGGTCAGAAGACGTGAAAATACTTTAATATCTATCATTGTTCTGTCCTCTTTAACTAAGTAAAGTACAGCTTAGATCTCAGATTACATCTCTTTGTCCTCACACATGCATTGACTTGTAAATTGTGCTCTTCTAAACCCATCTAATATTTTAAAGGTAATCAAAAAGGCCACAGCAAAGGCTCTGAACATCACTCAGCTGTGATGTGCATCACACTGGAGAAGACAGGGTATTTTATTTTTCTGACTGCTTTCAGTTAGTGGGTATAAATAACTTATATTTTCCCCTTGCAGTTAAACAATCCATTCCCATGGATTATCACATTTTTTCATCATTTGACTGACTCAGTGATTAATCAATTTATCAAATGGTCAGCAGATTCTTTGGTTATAAAAATGCTTTTGGCCCGTCGAAGCTCATCGTTAATGTACAGTCTCTAACTGAATGCTGCTAATAAGCTATAAAACATGTTTAACAAGGTACTCTGTTGTTGATGTTTCTCTTTCTGAGACAAAAGACACGATGAAACTCGTCTGTGATCTCAGTGCTTTGTAAATTACTCTGAATTTAAACATTTACCTGTAAGCAAACATTGAATTTTTCAGGAAGACAACTGAGAAAAACTCTCAACAAATATATAAGATAATATTCTGACGCTGTGCAGCGGCGCTCTGATGGGGGTGTTTCTGACATGCATGCCTCTTTGTATGTTTAAACTCGTGCACTATGATCCAAAGTGATGAAGAATAACCATGTCATGTATTCCATCGTATTAAAGAGTTCACATGTTTAATGTTTAAATGTCTAACTGATGGTCAGCCTGTCTCTCTTCCTTCAGTCTTATTTATTCAACGGACGTATGAATGAAACTTATTTGTTGTATTAAACTTCGATTAAAGCGGCGAAACGAGACTGAGCGACTTCTTTCTGATTTCCTCTCTGAGGAGTTTGAGTTCGCAGCAGGTTGAGGAGGACGGCAGCTGTTATATTTAGTTGTGTTTATGTTGCCTAGCATCCCGCAGACACACCACCGGGTAATAAACTGAGCGGTGGTGGTTGGTGGGGGGTGGTGGTGGGGGGGTTAGCGTCATTTGGAGGAGGAGGCTGTGGTGGCGGGTAGCGGTTACAACGCGTTGTCACTTCTGCAGTGCTAACTTTATCTCCACTGGAGTGCAGCATCCTGGGAATGTGGGGGGAGTGTGTGGGGGGTGACAGACAGACAGAGAGTGGAAAGAGAGAGGGGGTGGTGGTGTTGCATCACCTCGGTGGATCTTCAGTCTGATTCCTGCAGGCTCAGATCAGATCCTCATCTCAAACACTTGATGATCTCATGCAGCGTTGCTGTTTGAGAGGAAACTTTATTTCTGTGATGCTGTTTGGTGATTTCTGGGCTCATTTCTTTCTCACGGTTGTAACTTACTGATCTAAAATGACAAGAAGTGATAATTATGCTGAGCTATCTTCAGTGTTATTAATTAAAATACGGCACGCCTCAGATTCGGTGGTTATAAAAATGCTTCTTCAGAGGAGTTACTGTGTGTGAGGCATCGCCTGCGGACTCAGAGCGCCTGGAAGACAAGTTGTAGGGACTGAATGTGCTCACCATAATTAACATGGAGGTTTGTTTGTGGAGACTGAGGCTCCGCTTTTATTTGACTTCAGCTCATAAAAGTGGCTCTAAACTGGATTGCAATTACTTTTACGTGAACCAGGCTTACTGTGTCTGAGCTAAATGCTCATCAGCTCTGATGTTTACCGTGCTCACAGTCGATCCAGGGTGTTTGCATGCTGACATCTGTAAATGACGTGGAGCTAAGGCTGATGGAGGAGAAGTCAGAAAACCTTCACACTTAGTATGTTTTATTGTCTGGTAACCATCAATGTGCCAAAACTCCTGGAAATCCATCCGATGATTTCTGAGATATTTAACAAAAAATTAAAAAAGCTGCAGGATTCATCGTCTGAACAAAATCTCTACCCGTCCTGTAGAGGTGCACATATTTAAATTTGGACCAGCTGACAGACCAACATCTTGCTTTATAAACTGGACTGGAAACATTTCCTTCCCCAGTTTGTCCATTTTGAAGATTTCCCTCTTTGATGTAGGTGAAATGTGGAGCGTCGCTGAACTGTGAGCTGATCCTTTGTGTTTCTGTGTGAGGAGGGTTCAGAGGGGAAATCCCGACCCTCCCTTCCCTTCCTGTAACACAGTGACCAGCTGAATGACCAGAGGTGTGACACAGTGGCAGCGCCGCCCCCCAAACACACCCCAGGCTCTCGGCCTGGCACGCAAAGAGACGGAGAATCGGCACGATGAAAAGGGATCAGCTGGAGAACAGGAAGGTGTTTTCTGTTCCTACACACCCTTTACCAAAACTTTGAAATAATTCCCCCGCAGGCGTGTGATTGTTCTGTCATCAGACGAGTCTCAAGGTCGGCCCGAAGCTGCAGAAACATCAGCGTTACCTCTGGTGTGGTTATATAAAATCTTTCCATCTGATGAGGATGAAATAAAGCAGACGGGAACTCTGCAGCAGTTTCTACACGTCGTCTTTTCATTACCACCGACATGAAATCAACAACAAACCTTCAGGGGTCCGTCCTGTGGGGGTCAAAGGTCGTTCTCATCAACTTCCTCTTTTGAAACTACAGTCATCATGGCTGCATTGTGTGTGAAACAGACTGTGTGTTGTTAAAATTGCTGTTTGTTCCAGTTTTTTAAGCTTTAGAAAGATAAAGTGTCGTCAGAGTGAATCTTTTTTCACTGTGAGATGATGCTGCTCCTGCGTCACCACTCACCTGCACAGTATCCTCAGTTCTTTACAGTCATGATGGCGGCAAGTTTACCATCAAAACTTTGACTCCTTCATTTCAGACTGAAGTAAAGAAAAGCAGCTT
The DNA here is from genome assembly GCA_023238725.1 of Scortum barcoo. Classification (NCBI taxonomy): domain Eukaryota; kingdom Metazoa; phylum Chordata; class Actinopteri; order Centrarchiformes; family Terapontidae; genus Scortum; species Scortum barcoo. Next base: position 994,944 of record CM041542.1, read on the forward strand.
CTCATTTTCAGCTGGTGATTACAGGTTTGTATCAGCACTGAGCAGCTCTGTGAGTTCGTTCAGTCTCCGGCTGACCTGTAAAAGGGTCTTAAAAAAGGATCTTGATATTTCTTGGCTATAATTGAATTAATGGATGAAAATATATTTTTCTTCTCAAACTGGGAACCACCTGATTCAGCTGGAAATACTTTGTGTAAGTTGTAGATGTCAGATCAGTGTGAAGGTAAGTTCAGTCATAAAGAGCCTGAAGAGTTGGTTTGTTTCTGTGGTGTTAACATCAGTAAAGACTCTTCTGCTGAAACACTGATGAATTTCTCAAACTCAGTAAGCCAGCTCATTAGCGGTACGGAGCAGAGAGTGTGCTGAGGTTTAATTAGCCGTCAGCTGACAGGCTGCAGCTGCTGCTGACAGCTCGCTGACTCGGTAACGAGGCTGGATGTCGGCGATGTTGTCAGTCAGAGCTCAGCTCGTTACAGACTCACAGCGAAACCTTCCTGCTTCCTGCAGCAGAGTCGCTGCTAAAACTGGAATCTGATGGAAACCTGAAGTAATAATGAAATAAAGGCTCCACACTCACAATACAACCATGAAGGTTTCAAAAGTTTCAGTACTTTCTTACAGTATACTGAGAGTTTGAGGATGTGGTGAAGTTTCCATCCAGATGAAACGTAAAGTTTAACAGTTTCCACAATTTGTGAGAATATTAATTGGACACACTGAGATTAATGTTTGGTGAGTTAATTAAACCATCGTAGAAGAAGAAGACACAGCGAGAAGACGTTATTGTCAGCATGAACCAAATGAGTCAAAGAAAAACAAACTTCAGTGAAGTTTGAGTCAATTTCTTCGTCATGATTTATTCACCGCCTGTGTTTACATGCACCAACATGAGAATTTCTAAATGACTTTCTCCTCCGACAGTCTGACAAACGCATCAATCAGCCAACACAGAGCCAGGATCAGCTGGTGTGTTTGTTATAATCCTCCGGTGGTGTTTGAGTGTATCTATATGTAGAAAATCTCCGTGTGTGTTGAGACGGGTCATGAAGTTCAGCTCTTCCCTGAAGCTGCGAGGTTAAATCTTCATATCCGTCTTCCTCCAAACTGACCCGGGAGGAAGTTTGTTTATTGCTCTGAGCTTTATCTTTATCTGTAAGATTGTCTCTTATAGATTTTCTCTCCCACTCAGCGTTCAGTAAATCCATCACAGTGTCATTCAGATGGATGTTTTTGTCATTTTAAGGATTATTTGTGACTGGTGTCGTCTCGCTCGGTGGTGTAAATGTTGGAGGACGTACTGAAACAGGTGAGAGATTCTTTGGTGTTAAAATGAAACACCACCGAAAGAAGCTGTGACATGAGAATAAGTCAGGATGTGGTTCAGAGTTTTTGTTTGTGGCTCCGGTTGGTCTGTGCTGGGAAAGATCCTGTGATAGAAGCTGGTTTCAGCCTCTGAAGGAGCAGCAGGGCCAACAATGGCACAGAGGCCCCGAAAGGCCCCATTAACTAGGGAGCGGCACTTCCTTTCATCCATCAAAAAATCCCTTTTTTTTCCCCTCAAACTTTTTCTCTGCATCTGTTTCTTTCATTTGCTGGCGTGCTGATGGATTTAAAGGCTTATAGAAATAATAGGGTGTGCTCGTAGCTCCCAGTTGGCGGTGGGTGCTGTGACAGATAGGAGGGGTGTGCTCTGCGGTGCCGCCTCAACGCAGGAAGTTCACATTGTGTTTCAGAAGAATGGCAGCTCCAGTTTGATTGCCGTCGCGGCCCGCCATCGTTCCTCCAGTCCGTAGCTCCCAGCTGCTCTGAAAAGCAGCGATAAGGAGCGAAGACTCGACGCTTAGAGGTGCCTCCGCTTCCTTTAAACAGCACAATGATCTGCATCAGGAGAGCAGGACCTGCCAGTGAGGGAGGGGGGGCAGTGTGTTCACAGTCACACCTACAACACAGGCTGCTCTCATTTATCTCATCTACATCTCTGAGAAACGTCGCTCAGTCCTCCACTTTAATCGGACTGAAACATCTCAACAACGGCTGGTCCAGTCGTCGTTAAATTTGGCTCAAATATTCATGTTTAATTCTTATGATGAATTATAAAGATCTGCAACTTAAAAACAAAAAGATGTGAAATGTTACTTCTCCTGGAAATGAGCTGACTGACATTTAATCCAGATTTTAACAGATATGTGGATAAAATACGTGTGACAGGTAAATAATGTGGTCAGCGTTCTTTGGACCTGAACAGATTTAATGACGTGTCCCAGTTTCCATCAGATGACCCAAAAAGTTTTTTTTTTCATTCAGCTTTTTGGTCCATCTGTTGTCTGTTTTTCTTCGCCCGTCAGGCAGAAAAAAAAAACTGTGCAGATGGAGAACAACAGCGACTGTGCAAGGAATTAGCCTGATTCCTGAGAGGACGATATCCACCACATCTGCACACACACACACACACACACACACACACACACACACACAGGGTGACCTCGCAGTGAGACTGTCCCAGATTTCAAAATAAAAGTCACATTTCTGCTCCGTAAACGGTTCTGTGTTTGGTTAAAGTTGGGAAAGTCTGCAGTCGTCTTATACGAATGATCTGATTCTGCATGTTCACAGTCTGATTCATCTAAAGTATACAAACATCATCTATTTCCTGTCTATCCTGGCAGAAGGATGCCTCATTATTTTAAAGGTGTTTTTCTTATTTGTCTGAGGAGCAGAGGAGGTCATATGTTGTACAGACTGTGAACTTTGAGGCAAATTTCTAATTTGTGATATTGGACTATTGGGAAACGATCTGAAAGAGTCTGCAGGTCAGAGCCTCTAAAAACACAGATAATAATCTTTTTTAAAATTTCACATCCATCTGATGAACCAAAGAGCACTGTTGCATCCTGGTTTCTTTCTCCAGAAGATGCCTGCTGGTTCTGACGGCCTGTTTCACTGTTTTAGTGGGTCAGGCTGATCTTAAACCATTAGCAGGTCATCTCAGCTTGTTTGGGTGTCCTCTCTCTAAAGTCTAATATCCGCTTTGCTATATTTTTCCTGCTCTGTTATTTTTACCCCGCCTTTTTTTTCTCCCCAGTGCTCACCATCTGCTGTCGAGGACAGTAGTTAGGTGTCCCTGGTTTGAAAGGTATTTCCTGATTCTGTTATTTTACAACATTTTTTTGAAGAGACTGGATATCCTCTTTTCATTTTTCTATGTTTTATTTAGACAGGAGAGAGGTTGAGAGGTTTGAAGACAGACTGAGAGCTGCAGACATTCAAACTGAACCTGATCGTTTTCTGCAGTTTTTACTGTGAACTCTCTGAACTGTTTCTGCATTTTCTTCGTCTTGAGAAAAAGCTTCGATTGTTTTTTTGTGTCGAGGCTTTACATGAATCTATGTGGAAGCTGTGAGAAGCTGCAGCACTGATGCATAATGCAGAACAGATGAATCCAAACCACACGAAGCAGCAGACTTTCATGTGTTGCCTCGTCTGTCTTCATGTGGCTGATGGGGTCACATGACATCATATATTTATATATATATATACGATCTATCCGGGCTCAGTTTGCAGCAGTTTCCGACAGACGATGTTCAAAAGTTTAAACTCTCCAACAGGAAGCAGCAGCCACATTTGTCAGAATAAACAGAAAGCAGCTACAAAGACAAAAAAAAGCGCCACCTACAGGATCTGAACATACATCAGCAGAAAACACAAATGAGACTGGTATTATTGATAATGTGATATTAAAACTCTGCCGATACAGCAGCCGATCTTAAATCAGATTATAGATATCTGCCTCTCTCTTTTCTTCTCTCTAATGAAATACAAACCTCACCAACCAGCTTCTGATCTAAAGACGCTGCAGGTTTAACAGAAGTGGACGTTTTTATCGACTCATCAACACAGAACCAGACGCCTTTTCTGTACTGACGAGAGTAATTTCAGACGAAAGTAGAAATATCCTGTGAAAGTTGAAAATGTTTGAGAGGAACGTAAAAAGTGATATTTTGATGCTGTAATATGTAGAGATGGTTGTTTTAATACAGAGATTTTAGGATGTTGAAACAAAACATTTACCTGATGTACGAGTCAAAAACTGATTTTAAGAAGCTCAGTGAAATATTCTCATCTGTTTTCTGATCTTTTGTCTTCCTGTTCATGATTTTCTCTTCTGTGTGTTTTTCACTGAAGTTTTTCTGTGTGTTTTCAGTTCAGAACTCACGTTGAATAGATCTCGTATAAATCTAAAGATCAGAATTTGCAGGGTTTCGTCCACGTAAGCACTGAAGCAACGAGCGATTTGTGATTTAGTCAGAAACCATCTCTGCAGTTACTTAAAAGGTAAAGTCAGGATGATAGTTCAGGTTCAAATCTGTCAGGTTTTCTTCGGATATTTAACATAAATTAGGACCTCAGAGAGGAAGGATTTGTAGATGAGATGAGCCAAAAGTTCCTCCGGTGACTCTGCTCTGTGGCCTTACATGCTTTTATCTAATTTGATTTTAAATGTAAAAATAATCACCCAGAGTGACATAACAAACTGTAGTTTAATACACATTACTGACTCCTAAAACCCCCCAGTGATGTCATGGCCGGCTGACAGGTGTGTGCTGAAGTCGCGTCCTCCATTTTGCTGAGTATGTTTTTTTTTTCTTTTTTTTTTTGTTGCTGCACTGTAGTTGGCAAAATCAAAATGGTGGCTTAAGTTAAGTTATTAAACTGAGCAGCTTTAATCATTGGCCGCTGAAATTCAAGGTTGGAGGAGCAGCGAGGATTAACGTCCTTTAAAGCACAAAGCTTCACATCCAGCCGGCCTGCTGTCGCTGCCCTGCCTCTCTCTCTCTCTCAGCTGATCCTCTCATTTCATCTCTCTGATGCTGTCCTCTGCTCTCTTTTGCTCTTTCTCTCTCTCCAGCCAGCTGTCCACCCCTCGCCCATCATCACAGCAGTCTTTTTTTCTGCTTCGTCGCCTATATCTCCCCCTCTTTCCCGTACTTCCTCTCTTTTCTTGCTGATTTTCCCACCGTCTCTCTCTTCTCTGGATCCGGGGTGAGATATGAAGCGTCACCATGGGTTTCATGGAATTCTACCTGGAGATTGACCCCGTCACCTTGAACCTCATCATCCTCGTCGCCAGCTATGTCATCCTGCTCCTGGTCTTCCTCATCTCCTGCATCCTGTACGACTGCCGGGGCAAAGACCCCACCAAGGAGTACGCCCCCGACAACACGCCTTGGCCGCCCAGCCAGTCGCCCATTCGCCTGGTGGTCATGCAGAACTCGCCCGCCTCGTCCCGCTATGAGCCCAACAACACGGCGAGCCACGGCGAGCTGCCGACGCCAGACCTGAGCCGGGACAGAGGAGAGAGGGAGCGGGAAAGAGAGAGGGAGAAGAGGAGTACTCTGGTCTGAGGAGGAGAAGGAGGAAGGACGTCCATGAAGTGCTGTTGTCTCACTTTGTACACTGTTTTTAGTCCTGAACTCTTCTTTTTACGCTTTACAATCCCTCGATGGCATTGACGAGCTGCTGAGGAGCTCAGCAGGAGGTAAGCAGCCAGCAGAGGCCCATTACAGAATCAGATGACCCCCCCTGCCCTCCCCAAAAACCTGAAAATGAAACCCAGAAATGAGCAAACACTCGATAAAACCTGAACACCTGTTTGAGACGGTGTCATTGTCAGTAAAAGCTCAAATACAGAATCAATTTTTCACTGGCAGGACAAAATGTTGTCTGTAGCAACATAAAACAGACTTAATGATGGAAATGCTTAAATTATTGAGAAATATCAGTGACCAATCACATCAAATCACACACAACCAGCGAGAAAACAATAAAGTCAAATGTCACTCTTTATTTTGTTCAACTGTGTGAGCGTGCATCTTTAAATATCTGGATGAGGAGCTTTTCCAAAAACATTTTCAGTTTTCACCTCAAATATAATCGTAGATTTAAAAACAGAACTGCTAATGCTCACACTATTAGAATAAGAAATGATAAATCTATTATTGAAAATTGTTCATTTTCATTCAGCCAATCAATGAATCAACATATTTTTTCAACATAATTAAACCTGGTGACACTGTTTGGACTCCACATGTCACTTTTATAGAACTTAAACTATTATTTATTTAAGGGTTTAATCTCAGCTCTGAGGTGAAGATTCGAATGAGTTTGGCTCTTTTTTGGGTTTTTATGGGTTAAACTGGCACATCTGTCTCATTCGTGAAACATCAGTTGCAGTTCAGAGTCCAAACTTTGCTCCAGACGTGAACAAAACTAAGCTGAAAATCATCTCAGCTGTTAAAAGTGAAAGTTTATGAAACAATGAAGTGAAAGGATTAATATTTCTTCACAATGAGCCACATCTGTTAAATCATCCTGCATGTGAACATCTGTGTGTTCAGATATGAGAGTTCATATCATATGTGTTCGTCCCAAACATACAGCACATGTACAGACTGTGCCGTGCAACCACGTTCCCACTGTAATCCATTATGCATTAGCAAATGCATGGAAATCAATTATTGCTGATATCTGTCTGAGTCTGTCGTCACAACACTCGGGTCTGAGCGGCTGATTGGTCCCTTATGTTATGTGGTCTGAATGTTTCCTGTAAGTCATTTTAAACCTCTGAGGAACATTTACTGTCTATATGCAGCTTTATGATTTTCGGATGATCAGATGGTAAAGATGTGATCTCACTGAAACAACTGACTGAAGCTTTCAGTCTTATAAAGACGTGGAAGAAATAATCTGACTGTTAGTGAAGAAAATCTTTCAGATTCATCATCAGTTAAGTAAGAAAATAACTTTAGCTCTGTGCTGTCAACTGAAAAAGGAAATCTAGTCAGAAAAACTGATCAATTTTCATAAGACCTTCAATTTATCTGAAAAAAAAAAAGATAATAATAAATCACTACATTTGTCAGTGAGATCCATCAAAACCCCACTCATGACTGATTCACCTGAATAAACCCAAAGATCAAAGAATCAGGCTTGACTATCGAAACAGACGATGTGTTGACGTCTACACTCAGATTTCTGTTTTTGCTTTCTCCAATTAATGAGATGTTGAATCAGAATTTTACGATGCAGGAGTTGAACAATGAACAATAAACATCACGTACAACTGAGGCTGATGGAGATGTCTTCAGTTTTGTAGGTATTTGCTCATAAACTGTGCTTCTGTAGCTTAAATCAAAGCACACAAAGGACTCAGGGTGTAAACTCCAGTATCAAAGCCCTGAACCAACAGCGGTTATCAGGACACATCGTCTGTGAAAGTTTGCAGCAGATTAAGTGTCGGTCCATCCAGTAGATGTTGTTGTTGGAAACTTTGACCTGCGGCTGATTAAAAGTCAGAGGACCAACAGAATCATTAGGATTTGTCCTCTGAGGCCATGAATGTGTTCAGTCCGGACCAAAGTCATTAAAGAGGCTAAAACTGCCAGAATCAGCCAGCATTGACATGTGTGCTTCAGAAAATAAAGTCATGTTGGTCTTTGGTCTGAACTTTGACCAGCAGTTCATGAAACTCGATCAGAGGCCTCCATATAAAACATATAAAACACTGAACATCAGCAGCACCACACTGGTGGTCCATCGGCCCCCCCATCCCCCCCAAACTCTTTAAGCTCCTCGTCCTGCTGCATGAAGCTCCGAGGCAGCCTGTAAATCCTCGGCCTCCCCCCACCCTGTATCACTGAGATGAATTTAGCTGACAACATAAACCCTCAGCAGACAGGGAAATAATGAATGGATGCACAGACGCATGTTCATCACTCATCCTGTTTGACGTATGCTGGACAGCAGGACTAACCCTCCGCCGGCCTCTGAGGTTTACACATGGCAGGCAGCAGATGTTGGTGTCAACAGAGATTTGTCAGATGGTGTTAAAAGAAGCTGATAGACAAACTCAGCTGGTGTTTGGAGGGAAATCCTCCCACTGAGACACCAGAGGAAACAATATTGGTTCATCCCGTACAGGAAGACATTTTCTTTCATTACTGAGGTGAACATCTCACGCTGACTTTGTATCAGAAGTCTGTGGGGAGAGTGGACGTTCAAATTACGGTACCAGTGAACTGTACGTCTTCAAGTTCATTTTGACTTTAGAAAGAGCAGTTTGAAAACATTTAACTTAACATTGAGGCGAAATAGATTAATCAGCAGTTTCCATGGTGAAGAATGAACCTTTAAGAAAATTTTGAAAATACGTGCAAAAGTGCTAAATACTGATAGATTTATCTGAGGGGTCTCAGGAGTTGTGTGCTAAAACATGAAGCAATTTATAGAGAAGAAACAATCATTTCTTTTTTTGTGTCGACAGTCAAACGAAAAGTCACTGTTGTCTCTGACCATATCTGAGATAAACAGGACTGAAACATTGGCTTACAGCAGAGAAAAAGATAAAGATAAAATATAAAACAGACTTTACAGACAAAAGTTGCTCACAGTGTTTTTCTTCATGTTCATTCAGGGACCTGCTAAAAAACAACAAATCCCAGAAGCCCCTTAAATTCCCGCCGTCGGCCTCCATCTGCAGCCTGAACTCGATCAAATCCTACCAGAGACCGACTGAAGATCGTCCAGAAGGTCTGACTTCAGCTCACTGAGGCAGAATCATCTTCACTGGGGACACTTGGACTCATCAGGACTTCGTGTCCAGTCTCCTGGAGAGAGTCAGATGATGGACTTTCATTGATTAAAGGAGGATGTTGTGATCAGTAACAGCTGACGCCATCATGGACGTCTGCTATGAAATGACATGAGCTTAAAAATGTCTAAAAACATAAAACTTCAGACGTGGGTCCCAGAGAGGCTGTCAGGGTGAAAGGTCGTCATTTTACGTTCCCAGGTATCCTCATGATTTCACAGATATGGTCTTCCTGAAACGTTTCTCCAGGGCGAAACCAACATTTAAAACCAACATTTTCACAGACTGCCACATTGCACGGCTCTTCTTCTTCACTGAATTTATCTGTCCGCTGTGCCAGCTGTTCGAGGCCGAGGCAGTGAAACAGCATTTAAATAATGAGCGTTAAATCTCAAGGAGTCTTTAATGAGAAAACCTGTACAGACAGGTGTTTTTTGTGATAAAAACAGAATAATGTTCATGTTAACCACTGCTAAAGCTAGCGTCAACAAGTTAGCGATAAACAAACATCAGATTGGGTCAAAGGTTAAAGCAGAAACTATTACTGTTAAAAGTTGTGTTTTGTCCTCTTTAAGTGAAGAATTTATCACAACAAGAGACCAGAAATAAGCTTTTCTCATTTTGACTCTTTAGTTGTGACTAAAAACATTCACAGCTCAACAGCTGAAACACCAAAGTGGAAAAAAACCCTTGTCGAGCTTCTCCTGCCATGACAGGTCAAAAGCCTCCCTCTGTAAAGGTCAAAGGTCAGTTAAAAGAGTCTGCTCATCAGTCAGAGTAAAGAGATTCTGAGGTTGTTTTTCACATGTTGAAGGTGGAAACATGATTGTGCTGCTGTTCACACACTTCCAATCTGTGGTGATTTCCATGTTTGCACCTCAATCTTTCAGATTATTTTAAAGCATGTGAAAAATCACGCAGAGATTTAAGCTTTTGAGGCCCCGAGAGGCCCTGAAAACCTCAGGTTCACCTTGTGTACACTGGTTGCTGGAAATTTGATTAATAACACATTTGTCTGGGATTTTTTAATTTTTCTCTTTAAAAATGAAGTTTAAATATACGTAAACAGACAGAAGGTGAAACAGGTGAATTAATTCATGGCTGGATTTATAGATTTGACCACCGACGTACTAAATTTGGGGATTTGGGAACAGCATGATAAAATCTTGGAGCGTCTTTTCAAGCAGTGTTATTTCATGTTTTCCAGCAGACTCTCTCTCTTTCTCTGATGCTAAATGTCAGAAATATTTGGTGATTGCTTCCTTTCAGTGCACAAAAACGCTCGAACCAGCTTAATGTCTCTTCCTTCCTAAAATGATAAAATCCTCCTGAATCGAAAAGACTCTCGCCACCCACGTCAGTTCGTCCCCTCCGCTCATTGGCTCTGGCACCGGCCGACAGATGATCCAACCTCGAGTCTTTAGAGGACTGGTGCCACAGAGGGGACAAATCCTCTTATGTAAAAAAAAAAAAAAAAAATCCAGCTGAGCAGCCCACCAATGGCTGCTTCCCATCCATAATATGAATTGCACAATCATCCGGCCCCCCTCCCATATTCCATGTTTGTGGATTAAATGGTGACCGCCGGCGTATTAGGAGCATGTATTATGTGTTTGTTTCTGCCCTGTGCTGTTTTTTTGTCCGTGGGGAGGGTTACGTAAGCTTCAGGTTGTCAACAGGCTGAGATTTTGTCGTGTTCAGGCCTGACGTGAGGCTCAGAGGCTGCCGGGCACGCAACGCCGAGCAAAAACCAGACGAGCAAACGTGATGTCGGATAATCCAGAGTACTCCTGGTAAAGAGTGATCACCAAACTGCAAGGTGCTTCAGATAAACATCTCGATTAAATCAAACTAGTTTAAAAATGTGTTTGATTAAAAACCTGAAACTTGTTCGTTTCAGCTGAAGGAGATCTGAAAATCAGAGATGTAACATACGAATGTACCGTGGTGGTAAAACGTACATTTGAGACAACGTCAAATACAAACTGTGTCTTGTTGTTTCAGTGTCAAAACTTTTTGTGAAAAGATCAACTCAGACGGATGTTTTGGGTTCAGAAGACTTTATTAGGAATTCATTTTAAACAGAAGCAGTGTTAATTTCAGCGTCCAGATTTGGGAAAATATGTTCTCTACATTTCTATTTATTACATTTATTGAGACTGTATAAAACGTGACTGTGATCTGAGATTTGAGAAGAGATGCTCTGTATTAGAATTTAAACCAGCTACTCTCTATTTACAGTCAATGACGTGAACACTAATCATACAAACACACATTTTAATATTCAAATTAAAACCAGCATTTGTTTCTGTATTTGTTGTGTCTTTCTTATGTGACATATGAAAGATTGTGTGGAAACATTTAAACCCAGAAAATGACATTTAAGGAAACAACAGTTAAAATAACTACAAGTCAAAAATGACGTTATGGACTTCGAGATGCAGTTAAACATCGAACTCTTCAGATTTCTGATGATTTCTGTCAGCTTCAGTCCCACTGCAGGAAACAGACCTGCAGTTCATGTTTGCCTTTTCATTTCCATTTGTCCCTCACGTTAAACACACCAAAGCTGTCAGAATTAAAACATGTTGGCATTACACATAAAAAAAAGTAATTTAATTTAATCCAGGATGTTGCAGAAATGTCCAAAAACTACGTTCTTGTCTGCAGTTGTGCTGAAAGCTTCAGAAAAAAGCTTGTTAGTGGATCTTGATTGTGTTAAAAATATAAATCCAGACTGACCTCCGCCTCAGGTTTAATGTCATTATTATAATTCTTCAGATAAATGTCATTGAGGTTTTTTTGTTTGAGTTCAAATCAAGTCATTTGATTTCAAACTGAATTTTTTTTTTTTTCATAAAAACAAAATGTGAAAGCTTTTCGGCTCATGTGAACATCAGAAATTGTTTCCTGCATGAATTAAAAACACGTTTAAAAGTCTCAAATCATCTGGATGTTTTAGGACTCGTGTTGGAGTTTAAAGCAGCACAAACTCTGCAGTCACTGTGCTCTGAACTCGCTGGATTAGCAGAATATCCTAATCTGCTCCCTTTCACTTTGAGAAAATGGTATTACATAATGACAATTCTAACTTAGTGGTGCTAAAGAGGGTAAAATTGAGACAAAATGAATCAAAAGAGCTGTACAGTACATGTCGTTTACTCCGAGCTTAATAATTCATATTAATTCAGACAGCAGGAGGTGGAACTGTGTGAACTGAGCGGGACGATATTTTTAGATGTGCTAAAGGAGATTAATGCAAAAAAAAATTAAAAGTACAAACTCCACAGTGTAAAAATACTCAAAACAAGACCAGAAACACTTTGTGGAACATGAAAGAAAAAGTAAAAGATTTAAAGAACTAAAAACACAGAAATGATGAGTAAATGAGTAAAAGAAAATGATTTATATTACATTAGTGGAGTTTTCTGTCATTTTTAATGTAAATTGTTCAACTTTCTTCCTGTTTTTAATTAAAAAATATGTTATTTGTCAGAATTATTCTCATTTTAGATTAATGCAGGAAACATTACAGAGTAAATGTGTAATTAAACGGACATCATCAGATGAAAAGGTGAAGGACAGGTGAGACACAGTGAATGAAGGACAGGTGAGACTCAGTGAATGAAGGACAGGTGAGTCACAGTGAATGAAGGACAGGTGAGTCTCAGTGAATGAAGGACAGGTGAGTCATGAAGAAGACAGTGAGTCACAGTGAAGGACAGGTGAGTCACAGTAAATGAAGGACAGGTGTGCCGGGTGAAACACCTTCAGGCTGTGAGGACATCTGGTGGCAGAGATTTCACACCAGTTTAAAATAAAGTTTTTAAACATTTGTCTCCATATACTGATTTATTTTTTAGATATTTTCATTTTAATTTCACATGTTGTTGCTCTGTAAAGCTTCACATGTTTGAGGAGCTCTGACATTTATCTCAGTTATTGAGGATGTCTCCTCCGCAGATTAAATGACAATAACTCGATCAAACAGTCACCATAAATATTTGAACTCTGGCAGCAAACTTCACTGAAAAAAAACAGGAAAACTCTGAGGTTCTTTTCTTTCTCATTTCAGAGGCAAATATTGTACTTTATACTGCAAACATTTAATTGGCACCTGCAGTCACTTGAAGAATTTACTACAATTTTCTTAAAAACATTTTTCAGTGCACAAAATCTGCTTATAGAGTCCTTAATGTTTTATTTTGTTTTTTAAAAAATCTGTTGGCACTATAAGAATATTCAAATCTGTTTTTAATTAATGTGTTTGAAGTATTTTCTAAAATAAATTAAAATTAAAATTAATTCCAGCACAGCAAAGCGTCTCATTCTTTCTTGTTTCAAGCTGCATGATTTCTTTTTTCAGAAGTTGATTCAAATTAAAATGATCTTTCATTTGTTTTAATAAAATAAAGTTTATTTAAGCCAAATAATTCATGATGAGTACTTTTTACTTTTGATACTATAAGTACATGCTGCTGATAATACAGGACTTTAACATGTCATAAAGTAAAATATTTTTAAATATCTCTCTTATCTCTTCTTCATCTTGCTGCTACGGGGAGGTGCTGCCCCCTGGTGGTCATCATCATTCTGCACGTCGACTGATCACGAGCAGATTCGTGGATTTAATTCTCATTTTGTGTTCCTGCGTTGTGTCATCTTATTCTTCAGTAAACTCCACAGATGTCAGCAGTGAGTGTGGTCAAACTTCAGGAGATGTTGGTGTGTGATTGGTGAGAAATGTGACAATAAAACCTCAATAAAAATGACAAATCCCCATTTTAACATCAGATTAAATGCTGTTAAATGTTCTTTTATGATACACAAACCTTAATTTGTTGTATATTTCATCATGTAGAAGTGCTGTATCTGACCTTCATCAGGATACATACAGATTACAATTATAAATACATCCACTCTCTTTCACTGTCAATCTAAGAAAGACATTTCTACTTCAAACTGTCAAACTGTCATTAAGCTTCACTTTTTGCAGGTTTGGGTTTAAAGATGCCGTTATATCAACATTATAATCCCAATAACTCGGTGACAGAGAAATAATGAGACACAAGAGTTGAACTTTTATTTCTTTATTTATTTATTTGTATTTTGATCATGAGAAACATAATCAAGGACAAATATAGGAAAAAATATCTTTGAGCACTGATTGAAACAGAGGAGAACTGAACAGCAGGATGCAGGAGAGATAAATCACACAAAAAAAGGAAAAAACAACTGAACAAGGAAAATAAAAAATAAGTGCTTCAGGTGGGGTGAATACATTCCTTCAGGCCAAACACAGCCATGAAACTATACATACAGAAGCATCTATACGGAGGCGTCCTCGCTGGGAAATCAAAGTGGAGGAGCTGCTGCGAAAAATAAATCGAGAACTGAATCAGCTGCACCTGCACAGGTGTGATGGGGGGGTCAGAAAGTCAGGTGAGTGGGGGGGGGAGGAGGGGGGGAGGTCTGAGGTATCTGAGGTACGCAGGGAGGAAAGGATCGCTCACGAAACAAACCTTAGAGAGTTTCTGTAATGCCCATGCATCGCCCAAACTGGTCATCGGGCCGTTTTGGTAATATTTCTGAATATACTGGCGTGTGTGTGTGTGTGTGTGTGTGTAATATACTGCTTATATTCATTTAACCCTTTCCAAAATACACAGGAAATATCTATGTAGGAAAACAGACTGTACAAAAAAACAAGAAGAATATCTCTGTATAAACATTAAAACCTTTAATATATCAATATATCCTTTATATATGGTTTTCTTTTGGTCTGTAGTAAAGAGTATTAAAGTGATTCCACAGTATTCGACAACCACTCACCCAACGCACCCTTCAAATATACATTCATGTCTCACTCGGCCACCGGGGGGCTTACTCGTCGCTGAGCTACACTTCGGAAAATACAACAGAGAAGAAAAAATAAAATATAACGTTCACGCCAAAGCCAGAAAGACCCGCCGAAGAAAACAACAACAAGACAAACAAAAGTGAAACTTTCTGTATCATCTGTCAACAAAAACAAAGGAAAGGAAGAAAAGGAGAAAAACATCTGGGTTTATATTTCTTATTTTAAAAAAATGACCCAGGGAGTTAAATGTTTTTCCTTCGCTGTGTCGACCAATCGTCATTTTGTCCTCAACAAAACACACACACACAGTTTGGATTTGAGCTGTGACGTTCAGATTAACCTGGTCGTAATCTGCGATGTAGAAATCCTGCACGCGTCCGATAAAAAACAACGTGAGGTGAGATGTGTTGCTGCTGGTGTCGTAAAGAAACGGCGTGTTACATAATCAGTTCACACGCTGAGTAAAGTTTATTTCAGGATTAATCAAATCAAAGCAAATGAAGGCTGAGAAGCTGTGAAAGATGATTAGAAGAGTTTGTGTTCGCATGAGTCATCATCATAAAACGTCCTGCACTCAGCACGCGAGTTCACAAGACTGTTTACACATCAGGCTGATATCCTGTTATAATCTCGCTCACTTCCAGCCTTTTACAGGCAGAAATGATCTTCTTTTCTTTTTCAGCTTTTCTGATGTTCTTCGCTCTGTGATGGAAACACGTCACCTCGAACGGACCTTTCTCGACATTTCATTTCTTCTCTCGGGCTTCGAGCAGCGCAGAGATTTCTACATCGAGAAGGAGACTGACACAGCTCATCTCGTACACAGAGAGACGCGGATCAGATAAACAGGTAGATACAAACGGTGAAGGAAAAAGGGAAAACGTCACATTTATCAGCACAGTTCACAAACAGAGCTGCTGGTCGATTGTGGCCCCGAACACAAACTGAAATCTCTCTTTGGGTTCCTCTCTGGACGGTTTTTCTCATAATTGAAGTATTTAAAGATTCACTCCCTGATGTTGTTACAGCACATTCGATGATTAGAACAAATACATTTCAGGGGCAGTTAACAAATTCAGGTTTCGGCTCATTTTGGTGTATAAAAACGTTTCAGCGGCTGCTATAAAATGTTTTGTTTTGGCGCTATATCAAAATCAGTGAGTGCGTCCTTAAAGATTTGTTTTCTTTGTGTTATTTATATTTTCACTTTCCATAAATATCCATAAAAATACTGCTTAGGGCCGCAAAAAGGCCTGAAGACAGAACAAAAAAAAAAACAAAAAAAAAAGAAATGCAAACTGACCAATAGGAGAGCGGCACACATTCATATACATCATCAGGAGCCCGAACGAAGGCAGGTATGTACAGGTGAACAGGTGCATCGTGGGAACACACCTGCACTGAGGAGAGGTGGGGGGGTGGAGTCCGTGAGGCGTCTGTCGTTCTAAAGTGCCACACTGGGAGAGGAGGGGGTCAAAGGTCAAAGGTCGGACGTCAGGTGGGCTGGCGGGCAGTTTAGTGTTTGTCCACGGGTGTGTGTGTGTGTGTCTGTGTGTGAGGGGGGGGGGCTCAGGGGATGAAGAGACGCCCTGTGTGTGTGTTAAATAATCCTGAACAACGGGTTTGACTCACGGCGCCGCTGGGTGACTGTTGCCATGGAAACAGACAACAGGATCGTCTTAAAGATGTGAAACGTTTCTCTGATAAAACGATCAATAAAAACGTCACATTCTGCATCTTTTAGAGCTTTTTTTTCTCTTTCTTGTATTTTAAATCTTCATTTGCCTTTTATCTGATCGATTCACAGTACAGTAAGTTTGAATTAACCCTTCACCTGCGAGTCGAGCCTTCAGGAGGTGTGTGGAGGAGAAAGGAGGAGGAGGAGGCGGGGTCATTCTTCTCAGAGTGTGTACATGTATATATATGTGTGTGTGTGTGTGTGTGTCCTCACAGCTGGCCCATGCTGCGCTGCCTCGTGCTACTTGGCCAGGATGTTCTTGGTGCGTCCCAGCTCTTTCCTCAGGTCGGCCACCTCCTGCCGCAGAGCCGAGTTCTCCTTCTCCAGGAAGCCGGCTCGGATGGCGATCTGGTTCTCCTTGAGCCGCCGGGCGTCTCGGGACCGCTTGGCCGCCAAGTTGTTCTTCCTGCGCCTGGCCCAGTATTTGTCATCCTGCTCGAAGAACACGAGGGAGGAGAGAGGAAACGTGAAAAAAGGAGAACACTTCAAAGAGCGACAAACATAAAAGATAAGATCATTTTTAATAACCCGTCTTATTTTTGGCGTTCAGTTTCCAAACTGTGTCAGATAATTGGCTTAAAGGTGTTGTTGTATTAAATTATTATTATTAGTTATTATTAGATATTCATTATTTCACATTAATCTTTCAGCCGCCCGTCGCTGGACTGCACACACACTTTTAATTTGAACAAAATTAAAAGCCAAATCCTCTCAGCCTGACCTCTCGGCAGAGGAGAGGGAGCATCACGAACAGCGCCGCTTTCTCATTCAGCTTCCTTTAAGCCTCTTAACCGGGAGGACAGCCGGCCAATGGGAGCGCAGCGATCCGACAGTGGAACAAAAGACGGCGAGTCCGCCACCACCCGCCCGTTTCCATCCCAGCATGCTGTGCAGGTTTAAGCCGAGTCGATTATAATCAGCACTAATGGTTCAATCTGCCGACGCGTCAGAGCTCGGCTCCTTTCTGACACTTTCTGACATCATCGGTCCCACCGACTCTCAAAAAACATGAAACTCAACAGTTCAGAGGCTCAGAGGGACCACGGTGACTCTCTTTTTAACTTTAAATGTCTCTTTGATTCAGACACATTATACATTATGAAACAACACCTATTTAAACGAGAAGAAACTATTAGTGAATAAATAATATTCAGGTTTATGTTTTTTACAACTCTGATAATATTTATATTTCTGAATACTGATTTTATATTACTTTTCTTTTTATTATAACATTTCTCTGTATGTCCTCCTCAGCACACGGTGTTCGCTCCGTTGTCGTGTTATTGCAGATGTTTCGGGCACTTTAAGGTTTTACCAAGTCTAAAGTCCTTGGATGAAGATCATCATGCGATGTGACCTCGTGATGCTGCTGTTTCAAAGGTGAAGCGTGAACACTGCACTTTAGTTTACTGTGTTTGTACTTTAAAATTAGAAATATGGAGAACATCTAAAAAGAGTTCATCACCTTTTTCAAAATTTAAAAAACCTTCATCAGTCTTTTATTTTCTCACAGTGGAGAAACAGAAGTCAGAACCAACTCCAAATTACCTTCAGGTCTTCGGGGATGAAGACCTTGCGAGCTTTCTTGATCATCGGTTGTGGTTTCAGCTCCTCGGCCGAGAACTTGCGTTTGCGCGGGTCGAACATCTCCTGACCCGGCACGCTGGACAGAGCCAGGTCGGCCGGGTCCGGCTCGTACCCGACAGGAACCTGGATGGAGTCCGGGTCGATGGGACTGGGAGTGTTTCTGGAGTTCGGGAGGCCTGAAGGAGGAAGAGTCAGTGTTTGAATGTTTCTGATCTCACACAAAGTGTCCCTGCGTGATGCAGAATCAAATCTGATCAATCAAAACAAATCAGAACTGATCGGCTTCATCAAAGTTTGCAGATGAACAACTGAAAATTACCCAAACTAGACAAACAACAAACATGCTAAAAAAAAAAAACAAAACAAAACAGAACTACATGAAAAACTGTAGAAATAAAAAAAAAAAGTCAAAAATAGTGACAAACAACAATCAAACTAAACTTAAAAAAAACTAAGAGGCCCATGAAAGCAGGAAGTAAAACACATTCTGCAACATAAGAAATAGGAAGATAAATAAAAAGAATAAAAACTGATCAAAACAGTATTTTAAATTAACTTAAAGCATATTATATTATAGTGTAGTAGAATATTAATTTATATTAATATTAAATAATAACAATAAGAAAATCAGTATTTTCAGACATGAATCCATTTGCACCGCTGATGTTTTTTTCTTTTTAAATTATAAATACATTAAAGGACAGTATCTACAGTTTTCAGATTTTAAATGTATGATTGTATATTTTCCTGCTCTGATTCTGGTCCTTGAACGTCTCAGTGCAGTGACGAGCTGCAGTCAGCAGGTGGCGACAGACTTAAAGTCAAAGCGTCAACATGAACTGTGTTTCTGTTTTTACATCTGTGCGACCAACAAGACGTTTTAACCATAAAAATGTTTCCTGGCGGGCCGAAGCAGCTCGAAGCTGTCAGGCCTGATGATTGAGACGATGGATGAGCGGTCGATCAGAGGAGGCAAAACGAGGCAGATTAACCTTGTTAAGGTGTAAAAAATGTGAATATAAATACATTGACCTCCACTGATGAGGAGCTAAGGCCTCTTAAAGACATTTTTTAACATTAACTTACAGTTTGATTCAAATCAGGTCGATATTTCACAAACTTAAAGTCAATCAGTTGATGCATGGTGGAGGATTTACTTGAGTACTGTACTTAAATACACTTTAGAGGTACTTTACTTGAGTAATTTCATTTCACGCCTCTTAATACTTCTACTCCGCCACATTTCAACTGAATTATTGTCATTGTCGTCTTAACCAGCCAGATTTTTCTGCAGTTTTTCCTTCGTCTCCACAGACAGACAGGCGTTATGTAACAGTGAACGTGGGTGTCTTCATTAACACACAGTAATAGAAAAAAGGAAGACACCGACTGTCAGAGCTGGTTTCAATTTAAAACTTGAGACTCTGCAAACGTCTCCTCGGTGACACAAAGCAGGAAATTAGTCTGAACAACTTTCTGTTTCAGTATTTTATGAGCTGCATGAAATCTCCTCCAAGAAATCATTCCTGAAGAAACAACAGAGCTTTATTAACTGTACTCGCACATCCATGACTTCTTATTTATTCACTGGTGACTCAAGTACCAGAGTTTGTGCGGAAGCCCAGGTGTGCCAGAAAAAGAAGAACAAATAAATGAAATAAAACAGGTAAATCAGAATGATTGTATTTAATGTTCAAATGAACTCTGTGACTTTCATTCAAATTCAAAATGATGATGTATTATAATAAGTCATCTTAACTTAAAAGTTATTCACTTAATTATCTCACAATTTTGACTTTAGAACAAATAATTAGTGTTTCTCAGTAGTTTCTCAGAGGAGAGTGTTTGTTTTTCCAGCTGCAGGAGGTCGAGGACAGGTGTGTGTGTGTGTGTGTGTGTGTGTGTGCGTAAAGTGCGCGTGCAGTGTGCTCATGTTCATCTATCTCTGTGAGGTCCAATTAAGAGTTTTAGATTTCGGATTGAGGACATTTTGGCTGCTGGGGACTTCGAAAAGTCTGTCTGTCTGTCAAAGGTTCAGATTTGTCTCATTTCATTTTAGGTTGAAATTAGACTTAAAGGAACAGTCTGACATTTTAGGAAATATGTTTTTGTTGTTTTGTTGATATTGTCGAAGGTGTGGCTTCGTCCAAAGTGAAATTAAAAACACATCCTTTAAAAAACTATTATTGACCTGTTGTTTAATTCGTAGAAGAGATTTGTGTTTGGGCTCATGTGTTCATTTAAACTGATTAAAATCCTCTAAAACAAACTTGAAGCTGCACATCTGCCAACAGATTTAAGTTAAAAACCTGAATGCTGCTGGAGAGAAAAATAAATCAGCCACTGTAATCTCAGCTGCTCTCATATTAATCGTGACGTTCATTTCCTCCAATGGTTGCTGCGGTCGGTGGAAAAATCTCGGTAACACAGCGGCGGTGTGTGCTGGATGTGGGGGGAGCAGGTGGGAGCTGAACGGCAGCACATGATGTGCTTCAAACGTGACGCTGACAGACACCCTGACACGTGCATGAGTGTGTGTGTGTGCACGTGTGTGTGTGTGTGTGTGTAACACGAGCACATTTCATCTGCGTGAGGCGCTCAGTCGTAGTTCCTGATGTTTCCCACAGAGCCCAGCTTCCCTCGTCTGCATCTAAAAAAGCTCTGAAAATATGTCTCCTTCTACACAACCACTATTATAATTACTTCCATGTAACTTAGTACTTTTACTCGATTACTGTTCTTCTCTTTTCTTTTCTACTCTGCATTTTTTACTCCACCATATTTCTCTGACAGCTTTGCAGATTCAGATTTTTACACACAAAACAAAAGAAGAGCTGATAAAATGTGACACGTATAAATCTGGTTTGTTAGAAATGACTACCCGACAGCTGGAAGGATTATCCATTAATCAATTAGTTGATTGACAGAGGATGGATTGGAGTCGGAGCAGTGACCGTGTGTGGCCTCATCACAGTGAGGTTGCCAGGTTTGATACAGAGACTGAAACCTGCTCACTGACTGTAGACGGGGACGCTGCACACGAGTACAGGGTGGATGGATACACGGCGGTTTGTCAAGAAATAGATCCAACAAATAATAACAACTTTGACCATCTGAACACGTCACTCTCACAAAACAAGAGAACAAAACCACTGATCCACGAGACACAAAACAAATTGCTCCAGAGGAGAACTTTTTTTGTTTTATGAAATTATTTTCCCCCCTTCAGCCTCAGAAAGGTTCGAGCCCGTCAAGGATGCTAATCGTTAATGAAGAAGTGATTTTCACACTCCTCATTAAAGGAGGAGGAAGAGTTCAGGTTCTCCAGGCAGGATGAGGATGTTTGTGCTTTTTCAGCCTCCTCCGTCAGTTTGTTTTTCATTATCTGGTGAACGCTGGGTAACCCGGGTTGTTCCCCCCTCCTTATCTGCTGGATAGTCACAAGGCCTTGTGGGAATACAAATATGCCAGATTATGCCACAGATTACTTAGCTATATTTAGACATGAGAGCAGCAGATTACTGCAGGGCCACAAAGTGCTGCTGTGCAGAGAGACGCTGACGGAGGACGTGTTTCAAGTCAAGTTTACTGAGGTATAATGTCCAAATACATCCACAGTGAACAAGTGAATGTTGATGCATCAGTGTCCATGTGTTAATTTACACTTTATCACAAATCTGTCTTTTCTTTTCTGTTTTCTGAGCTTCATGTCAATCAGAGAAGGATGTGATGATGCACCTGAAGCTGTTTGGTCTCTTACAACAGCAGAAGAAGAACATTTAAACAACAGCACTTTTTGTGTCACTAACTCAAACACATTTATGAACTACGAGTGAGAAAAGACTCATCATCTTTTTGTCATTCAGCGGTGTCTGCTGCAGCTTTTCTGTGTGATTTTAGTGAAACTTTGTGTGCTGTTACGACAGACAGAGGAGATATTTCTCAGACTGTGTGCGTCGTTTCTCAACCTCTGGATCTTTAAGTTCCAGCTCCGGTGTCGACCTTTAAGACCACAAGAGCTCAACTCCTGCAGCTGGTCCTAAAACAAATCTGCTGGAGTATCCCAAAATGACTCACACACTCCAGCACTCTGTGTGTGTGTGTGTGTGTGTGTGCGTGCAGAAGGATTATTAGTTGATGTGAATGTAAACACAGACTTGGAAACTTGGTGCGTGTTGATGTGAAGGTTGTGAAGGTTGCCGCCCCCTGGCCTACTTCTGCAGAGAACACTATGTTCTTAAAACACTGATCTCAGGCAGGGACAGGCGCGCGCACAGCACACACACACACACACAGCAGGTCAGGTCACATGTCTCTATGCTCTGCATGCTGTGAGAGGGCGACTTGTTTTCCTTTTTTATAAACACGAGGAACACAGAGCGAGTAAAAGAGATAAAGCGGAAGTTCTTCACAACGACACATGCATGTTGCGTGCGCACACACACACACACACACACACACACCCTTGAGGCCGGGACATCTGTCGAGGTGTTGAAATCGACACTTCTCTTGCTGCTGGCGGTCGGGGCGGGGCGGACATGTTTTTCGCGGCGGTGCAGAGCGAGTGTTACTACTCTGAGAGTTTCCTCCTCTGAGGTCACATCTGAACACACCTGAGCTCGTCTCACCTTTGAACTGTCGTCGCTCTGACTCAGCACTGTTCTGTCCAGAGTGAAAGGTCAAAGATCTGAACTTTGCACTCTTGGTTCACAGTGTTTTCTCAGTGAGCCTACAAACTGCAGATTAGCAAGCAGGATGGTGGAGTCACATGCAAAGACGAGTCCGAAAACAACGCTGAAACATTAAAATGTCAGAACGACAAACTGAGCTGCTTCGCCATCAATGTTATTTACTGTTGTTTAGTCAATCTGGCAAAAAAACAAATTTACACCAACATTGGAGGACGAGTCGGCCTCAAGCCAAAGAGCCAAAACTGTCGAATGTTCACAAACACAAACAGCCGTACAAGAAAAAAGTTTAAAATCAGCAAAAACTACTTTCTGAGTTTGGAACAAGCAGGAAATAACGAACACGTCTCCTGATGAGCGACTGCGTTCTTACCTCTTTACAATAGTGCGTTTTATTGCTGATGTGTCAGAGGGTGTATGTGTTTTTCTTTAATGTTTTCTCACTTCTTAATGAAGAAGCTCTGCCGTGACATGTGTGTCAACTTTTCAGCACATCGTGGTTGTTTCTGAAGGGGTATAATGTTTAAATTGAGTATATTTAGTCAAAAACTACTGGAGATTACCAATAAAATACCCATTTGCACATTTTGAACTGTGAAATATTAAAAGCCTCCGGGTGTGCAGACAAAAGACAGTAGATTTGACCTGAGTGGTGTTCAGCTTAAAGTAACTCGTAGCTGATGTACAGTCTGAAGTTTAAATGAGTCCTCCTCCTCTGCTGCGAATCAAACTGTTTGTGGAGTGAGATATTTCAACACTCGATCGATTGACTTTCTAAACAAAGACCAAACCTCCCTGCAGCCCTGAACGCCTCCTGCCTGCCTGCTCAACTGACTGAGGCCGTTTTTTTCTGCTCCACCATCACTGTTAATCACTCAAGAGGACAAAGAACTCAAAGACTTGTCCTCCTACAGCAGCTACAACTCATCGTGAAAGAGATGAATGTCTTTCCTTTTGTTTCCTGTGTGTTTTCAAACTGGAGGCAAGGAGATAAAATAGCTGTTCGAAATAACCTGCAGTAGTTCTCTGGTGAATATTTTGGTTTATTGTTCACATTACTGACTTACTAAGTCTTATTTGGTCAATTTAAGCAATTTCTCTCCCTTCATAGCTGGCATGTATAGGGCAGTTTCTCAAGGATCCATCCATGGACCTGTTATTTACTCACCATAAATCTCTGTTCACTTCTATGCTGACGACACTCTGCTCTACCTCCACCTTAAACCACATAACCAGAAGACTTTAAAGTCTTTAAAGTCAGGACTGCTGTCGTAAGAATGATTGGTAACAGAGTGAAACCAGTTCACAGATTGTGAAATAATAAAAACTGTACAAACAGCTAGTTTTATAGTTAGTTTTAAATTCAGTTAATTGGTAGTTTAGTGAATGATGTAAAACTGATTCTGAATCTCAGTTAAAAATGATTCCCAGAAACCACGAGGTGTAAAAATTTGTATTTTGTGTATTTTATGTATTTTGTGTTACCTGCTCTTGCCGGGCTGCTGTGCAGGCAGTTCGGAGAGACGACGCTGGTGTGTATGGAGGTGGAGGCATGGTTGCTGAGGTCCATCACTGAGGGCGCCGGCGTGGGCGGGGCTTGTGGCATGATTGGCGGCTGTCGTGGCGGAGCGTGTGGTTGGTGCTGGTTGTGGTTGTGGTGGTGGTGGGAGGGGCTGGAGGGGATGCCGTTCTCGGAGAGGAACTCTTCCAGGTCCATGTACTCCAGCTGAAAGGTGTCTCCATCGTAGGGGAGGGTCTTGTCCCACAGCGTGGGGCCGAGGAAGGCTGACTGGGGGGCGCTGCGCTCCTCCTCCAGGTTCTTCTCCTTCTCCTGCTCCTTGCTGAAAGCTGCACAGAAGAAATGAATCAGCACAACCCAAAAAAACACGTGAAAACAGCAGGTACGACCATAAAGGCACCCTGTAGAGTTTCAACCACCAAACTAAAGCGACACGCTTAAATTATAATAAAATATTAAAATAATAAAAGTTAATAAACATTTTCAGTCCATCACAAAAATGATTTGTTTGACTCTGATTTACTGCTGCTGTCATTAGGTTTACTTAGCTTTATGAGTAAAAAGGACTTTATTATTGTCAGGAAAAGACAGTGGTTTGGATTTAAAAAGATAACTGAATTCCTCGAGGTGTATTCAGACAGAGCGTAAAGTGAATTTTAGATGTTGCTCAACTTGAGGTAACCGACTAAAAACAGTGAACTAATTTAGTTTTTTTTCATCTCTGCTGATGATTTCAAACTGTTCCACTGATCACCAGCTGGAGGCGCTCTCTTGCATTAAGGAAAAAAACACTTCAACTGATTTTCTAGCTTGAACAACATAAGTCAACATGAGATTTTTTCCATATTTCAGGTGAAAATACTGAAACTTGGGCGTCGGGCAGCGCAGACAAATACCTTTAAACATGTCAACAAAGCTGCAGACCAGAAGAAGCTGAGCCGAGTCGTGACCTCAGTCTGACGTTCACAAAGACAAACTTTTCTGTCATCAACAATCCAACAGAACGTGTCCTTGAACGCAACACTGGAGCACTATCAGCTCCCAACACTGACCTCTGACCCCGCAGATGGGTTTCTCCCACAGGAATCAATAAAGTTCACATCATTGATTACTGATTAAAAGTGTTTCCGTGACACCTCAAGAGTCTTTCCAGACACCTTCTTGCAGTAAGTGACACATAAAACCCAAATTCACAGTCTGAGCTCAGCAGGAGAGACCTTCAGCTGCATTCATGTCTGAAAAGAGCACAACTTCATTTTGTGTGTTCACAATCCAAACAGGACCTGCAGGTCACGTCCTCGGTCGCATGTGGGGGAGTAACACCATGAAGGAGTCTACGATTACACACTTCACTTCACAGCTGGTTCATTCGGTTAAAGCTTCATTTAGACTGAAATCAGAAACAATCAGCTGATTCATCTTATGATTCAGGAGACAGAAAACTGATTCTGATAATCAAACAAGTGTTTAAATAATTTTTGAAGCAAAGACTCTTCACTGCTTTTAAAATCTTTTCTTTGTCTTTTGGTCTGATATTTAGACCAAACAAGTCTTCTGAAGGAGCATTTTCACCATAAAAACACGACTTAAGAGCAAAATATGAGCTGAATGTTTCACAGCCTGGTTGTCAGAAATCTCTCTCTGGAGGTGGGAGGGGTTTTTAATCTGTCCTCCCTGTTTCAGGTCCTGCAGCTCAGATGGGTCTGCACATGCCTTTAAATGAAAATCTAATTATGTTGCTGCCCGTTTGAAAAGATAAAACATTGACTTAGAGACACGTCATGTGATGTTTCAGGGTGTGAAAAGTTTTGGCCGGTTCGCAGGTGACAGGTGAGCAGCCTCCATCACAGACACACCGACACCTGAAGCTCACCTTCATGATGCAGAGGCAGCTTCATCGGGTTCTCCAGCAGAGACTTCAGGACTCCGTGCGTCGCAGGAGGGAGGAAACTTGGGTTGAGCGTAATGGGATGTCGGGACATTTTCTCCATCACGCCTCCGAAGATCCGATCGACCAGGTCAGCAGCGAGAAGCGAAGACGGGACCGATGAGAGAAAGAAAGAAAGAAAAAGTCAGCCTCGGCTCTGCATGAACCGCAGCGGAGGAGAAGCTGGAGGAGAAAGGTGCGGATGAGCGAGGCTGCAGGAGGAGGACACACCGTGTGTGAGGCTGCTGACGTCAAACAGCCTCCCTCCTCCCTCCTCTCCCACAGCACACACACTTAACCGTTTCATGCGGCCCTCCTCATCACGGGCAGAGATAACTGTTCAATAAATCATAATCAATCAAATAATCAATCATTTCATATCTGCAGCATCTTATTTGCACATGTTCAAAGTTTAAATGGAGAATTGTGTGATTTTTTTCAGCACAGTGAATCTAAAAATACTCAGAGTTTTTCATCACTTTACAACCACCAGACTCACTCCTGTCTGCACACACTGTGATTGTACAGACCTGTGTGTGTGTGTGTGTGTGTGTGTGTGTGTTATTTCCCATTTTTCCCAGCTCTTTAAAGATTTATCCTCAGTGTCCTGCAGCCTTGCACCAAAACACGACATCAAGATCTGCAAGGAACAACCATTCATAACCATCATCATCATCAAAGTTTGTTCTCCTGCCTGAAAATCAAACTACACACCATCTTAGCTTATTATCTTATTATATTCCACACTTCAGGAAACACAGACACAGAGAAATTATGTGAATATGATGATACAGAAATACTGAATCTTATTAAACTCCAACATGCAGATTCATTCATTCACATTAATAATGCTGCTGTGAACAAACTTTCATCATAAATTATTCATTTGAATGTTTCCCAACTTTTAACTGTCAAACTGTCTTAATCTTAAACATCATTTTAAACATAGGAAACCTCCATTCAAGATTTTATGATATTTGAACTTTTACTTCCTTTATTTTACACGACAAGCCCCACACACACTCACACTCACACACACACACTCACACACACTCACTGCCTGCAGAGAGGAATGCTGGGTCACATGAGTGGGCTGGCTTGACCTACTTTTATCCAATGAGAAGCCGCCGTCTCCGGCTCTCCTCCCCCTGCTCCCTCCTGCAGACTGGACACATTGAACCTCATGTGCTCATAGAAAAACAAATCAGGCAAGAGAGGAGGGAGGAGAGAGGAGAGGAAACAAAAGAGGAGAGAGGAGAGAGGAGAGGAAACAAGAGGGGAGGAAACAAGAGAGGAGGAAACGAGAGAAAAGAAAAGATGAGAGAGGAGGACAGAGGAGGAGAAGAAAGGAGGAAACAAGAGAGGAAGAGAGAAAGAGATGAAGCACGATGAGGAGAGGAGAGGATGAGAGGAGGAAATAGGAAAGGAGAAGAGAGAGAACGAGAGAGGAGGAAGGCAGGAAATAATAAGGAAGAGGAAAAGGAAAGGAAACAGTGGAGGAAAGGAAATGAGGACACAAAAGAGGAGATGTCTGATAAATCACCTCATTGTGTGTTGAAGTGACTCCATGTGATCTAAGAACACGTATGAGTATAAATCTGAGTCCTGTCACACACAGTATCAGTACCACAGGAAAGTAATCAGAGTACTCTGGTGGTTTGTGGATCGGTCGTCCTCTTTTTCGTTTTGCGGGTGGAAAGTGTTCCCGGCCTCGCTCTCATCGAAGCCTCCGTAGCAACAGTGGGTTGCTAAAGCACGGCGATGTTGTGACGACCTTTGTGAGAGAGAGAAAGAGAGAGAGAGGAAAGTAGGACAGGGCTCAGACTCGGAGCCGTGACTGGGCCAAACGGCGCTCTGACTCATCCCCGAAACGTCTCGCTCCTGCAGGTTAACGCTCACATTAAAGCCTCTGCAATCGATATTTTCATCAATTACTCACTGTTTTATGTTGACAACAGTCAACAGTGCAGCGATTAGCCGCTAAAAAGGCAGATTTTTCCCTCCGGAGGTGGAGGAGACCAAACATGGAGCTAAAAGAGACTCTGACTCTCATCCATCAGCAGCTCACCAATGGGAGCATAATGTGGGATCATAAGAGCAACATTTTGCACCATTTTGTATATTATATGACAGATAACTTTATATATTATTATATTTTTGCATATTATTTTCCATATTCTGTTGTATATTACCTATATTTACGTTTTATTTAGTTTATAATCTATTATCTATATTTAATTTATATTTTAGGTATATGTTTTGTTTTATTACTTAAATTTATTATTTTTTTTATTCTATATCTATTTTTCTTTTTGCATGTCTCTTCAAAATGTTTATTAAAAATGTTGAATCTTATTATTATTAACAGTATTACCTGTATTTGTATTATATCTCGTATCCATGTGTAAGCAGAATCAATCATTTCTTAATTTTCACGTTGAATGTCGATAAACAAGCATTTATAAATATTCAGAAGTGAATTTTTACACTTTACAGGTTTTCTCTGCAGATGCTGTTCATGTTTGTAACAGTTCACAGAGTTTATAAGATATAAAATCAGTCATTGGTTTTCTTTTTGTTTGGTCACTTCTGAGTTTGGAGACTCTGCAGTGAAACTTCCAGAAGAGTAAATTGGATTTTCCTCCTGAAACGATGGGATTTGTCTCGGGTCTAATTCACACTGAGGAGGTAATTTGAAGAGTCGATGGCTCAGGAGCTAAATGGACACAGAAGCTCTTGTTTTGTGGGTCAGTTGGGTTTCTTTTGTTTTGTTTTTTTATAGCACGCTGCAAACAACAAGCTGGTGGTGTAATCCCAGTGTGAGCATCATGCCTTCAATGGTCTGTTACCATTTCACGGGTGAAATTATGATTTATATAACCAAAGCTGCCCTGAATGAGCTCAGTCAGAGCGCTGACCTCCTGGTACCTCTTAAGACTCGACACGGCCGAGCCAAGATTTATTTTCAGCTGCAAAAAACAAGACGGTTAATAAGATCTCTGCTCACAAAGAACTTAGATAAAAGAGATATAAGTGGAATCATTTTCTGTTGAACTGTCCATCGCTGACGTGGGTAAGCAGGCCAATTGCTGACTAACTATGATATGTTTGGGTCGAGCTCTCTAATCCAATCCTGCCTTGAGTTGTTGAAGCAGTCTGTGACCTTTGAATTCTCCAGGTTGAATCAAAGAAAAGAGGCTTTGCAGGTTGTGTAACTCCTCCGCTGATTTGGTTGTAAACTGTTCAGACATAAGCAAAGAGCAGCATGCACGAACACCAACAGATGATCTAAAGCATGCAGCGCAGCTAATGCAGCTTTCGATCATCTATAAATATCTGAATATGCATCTGCAGGTCTGAAGACAAACGCCTGCACCAAATGCTCAAGTGGAGGTTTTCCAATTTCAGACGTGGAGCTCACGATCGGCTGCGACTGAGGCTGATCAGTACAGGCAGGTGTTATATATGTTGTTAAATACTGAGTGTCTTATGTTCTTGTGTTTAACCTAAAAGATAAAATAATCACGACACAACAGAAAGTGGCTCCATATAGATGTGATAGGCAGAAACAGTATAAAGTATCAACAAAATTCAAATAAATCAGCCCGAATTTTGATTTGAAAAAATCAAAACAGCTAAAATACAAATATCTGGGAGAAAAAGTGCTTCAGTAAAATGACATGAATAAATTAGTTCATTAAAAACATCCTGCACATTATAAACTGTTTAATTTTCCTGTTTTTAAATATTTTCTATATAAATGTCTGCTCCCGCCTCTAGCTGTGCAGATAACCAATCACAGTTTAGAATGATGGAGTGGCAGCTGGGCTGGCCAATCAGAAATGCCCCTGCTCAAATCATCCTCACTCTGGTATCAGCGTGCTCATCTGAACTTCACATTTACATTATTTTCTACATGAGAGTCAAACATAGCTCATTTAGACTAATTTCTATTTTATAATCTGATCTCCTGAATGTGTTTCACCGTTCAGGCCCACATTATTATAATAATATTAAATCAGGAAACAAATTAAAGGACAGGAAATTATTCCTTGGACTCCTCCACGTGTAACCTGGAGATCTTTTTCTTCAACATATTTTGCCGTCTCACAGAGTAAAATCTAACCAGTGAACGTGGTCGTACATGTCTCGGTGTTTATGCGCGTGTGTGTGTCATGTCATTAGTGTTTCCAAGCGCGGCAGATATTTATAGCTGTACTTGCTAGCAAGAAGGGAAATCAATACTCTGAGCCTCGGGCAGGAAGAATATTGGCTCGGCCCTTCCACTTCCAGCCCTCACACACACACACACACACACACTATAAATACTACCATTCACACTGCTCACCAACACACACATTCACACACTCTAAAAGCGCCAAAACTACACGCCGGCGCTTAATAAACGATTCCCCCGGTGACCTCCTCACCCGAAGCCAAACAGTAGAATAATCTTATTATCGCAGACTTTCATCTTGTTACGGACGTCAGCAGAAGAGCAAACAGAGAAGAATCGGTGTAAAGTCCCACATCGAATGGAAAGACTCGTATCGATCCACCGCCATGACATAACAGGTGTTACAGTCCAATAATAACACTGATATGTGGCGACTTCTGAGAGCGTGCGCTGTCCGAAAAATCATTTTATTACCTCTTTAAAAATGTTTTTGACATCTCTGATACTTTCATCCTTCATCATCATGAGAGATGAATGAAAAGTGACCGACTGCATCCAAACAGAGAAAAAAAAACAGGTTATTGATCTGACTGCTGATGATTGGACAGGTGGTCCTCTTTGTCTTTGTTAGAAAGCAGGATGGTCTTTGAGGAAAAAAAAATAAAAACATCAAATAATTGAGTGAAATTTGGTGGAAAAAAGTGAAGACTTTTTGTTGAAAAATGTTGACTTGTTTGTTGTCGACCCAGAACTCTTATACAACATTTTTATTTAGCTGTGTCTCGTTTCATTTACAACCTTTGGATCAGACTTGGTTGGCAGATATTTTAAAGACTGATCAGCATCAGGAGCAAAAAACAGATTTGATTTTATTTATTCAGATGACAATAATTCATTTGTTTGACACAGGTGAGATGTTGTGGACGTGATCTGAACGTTATTTTCTGAGGCGACACTCCAAACATGTAAAAGTTTCATCTTATATTTTATTTTCTTAATCAGTATGTATGATGATTTGTAAGAGTCTGATGATGCACAGATTTAACCTTCAAATCCTCAGAAGCAGTGAGGAGAGAGCAATAATTTTACTTATAGTTTATTAACATATATATTCTGCATATTGTATATTTAATATGTAAGTGCTGTACACTGTTTTTCCCTGCTGTAAATGATTTTAGTTAATATACTGAAGGTAGGTTGACTTTCTTATTATTATATTCAATAAATTATTATAACTTTGTCAGATTGAAGTAAATAAATGTGAGTTTTTGCATCACTTTTTAAAGTTAGAGTCTTATTTCGATCACTATGACAGTTATGCTTTGGTTTTATGCCACGTTATAAACATCACATGTACTTTTCGTACCTTAAAGATGTTTCTGTTGAATTAAAACCTCTTCTGTCGTCTTTTTAAAAAATTGTCTCTGTCAGATGGGAAAGCTGACGTGTCCATTCGTTCTCAGTCTTTTTACCCTCCAGCTGCTGCAGAAAGGAAAAGCTCATCTCGTTAGTTTGAACAAGCTCTTGGCAGCAAACTTCAGGCTCCATTGTGGCCCCGAAGAACAATTCAGAGGCAGGAATGCAGACCTTCTCAGAATAGCTCCATCCACCGAGAAAGCCTTCCTGTCGGTGGGAATAAAAACACAGCGAGCGTCGACGGCCTGAGCGAAGGCCGACGAGGGACAAAGAGATGAAACCAAAGAGTCCTGACGGGCCGGAGAGGAGGAAAAAACACTCCAACGAAACAGAAACTCAAGAAGCCTTCTTCATCTTCTGTAACGTCCAATAAACCTGCACTTTAACTGGAATAAAAACCTGAAGCACTTTATCTCAGAGTAAAATATTATACTTTTTACTGCAGCACATTTATTTTACAGCTTTAGTTACTCTACATATTCTTATTCTTATTAATACAGAATATAATAATCTCATAACTGATGATATATTATTTAAAATGAATCTGCCAGCAGAATATAAAGTCATTAAAATGAGCTCCAGCTGCAACATTAAAGACACAAACACATTAATGCATCACTAATTTTAATGAAATAATATATATTATTCTGCATAATTAGGACTTACTAACTAACACTTTTGGTTTCTGATCTTTAACAATGTGAATACGGTTTACGGTGAAACTACTTGGAAAATACTTTAAAAGTTAAATAAATAGTAGACGGATGTAAATTTTGTGACGTTATCTCACCAAGTGGCAAAAAAAAAAAAGGAAAACAACGTACAAACTTGTTCAGAGATCAGAAACCAAACAGAAAGTGAAAAAATCTTCATGAGTCGTGAGAAATGTTGCTGAAATAACTTTAATATCACTTTAATATGTTGGACTGAAGCTTCACAAGCAGAAAACACTGAGCAGTAAATCCTAATTTAAACTCCATCTGATGATTTTCATGACATTTCCTCTGAAGTTCATCTGAATTAAAAGCCACCATCATGTTGTACATATTCATGAACATGTTATAAAGATACCATCTTTCAAAATTAAGTCTATTTTTAAAAACTAGAGTTTAAAGGAAAAGCTCTCATGTCTGCGCAGTAAATATAAGCAGGTTAGCTTAGCTTAGCTTAGCATAAAGACTGAAAACAGGTGGAAACTGTTAGCATGTCTCTGTCCAAAGGTAAAATCTACCTGCAGCACCTCACAGGTTAACGTTTTATTTAACACGTTAAATCCTGTTTGTCTCATCTTGTTGTCAAGAGATTATAATAGATTATAATAGAGATTATAATAGATTATAATAGAGATTATAATAGTGGAGATTATAGTTTTGTACAAACTAAAAGATCAGTTATAGTTTTGACCAAACTTGGAAAAGATCAGTGGACCATGTCAGATTTATGCTTTATGCTAAGCTAAGCTAACTGGCTGTAGTTGTATATTTAATTATGACTTAAGAGATCTTGCATAATATTATCGTCTAACTCTCGATATTTCCACAAATTTTAAACAATTTCTCAACCGAACAGCAGAGGTTTCTACAGGCGAGGCTAAACTAGGTGTCTGAATTATGAGATTGTTTTTAATCACAGCGTTGGGACGACGCGTCACTTCGAACATCAGCAGCACCGCTGACAGACGGCGTTTTTACATCTCCGTCTCGATGGACGGGCTGGGCCTTCGCTCCGTCGCCTCCCCATCCTGCTCGGCCTCCAGCTCCGAGGTCTCTGACGGCGAAGGAGGATGCTGAACGCTGCCGGCGGTCACAGGGAGGCTCCACGAGGTCGTCTGGGTCACATGACTGTCACAGGTCAGAAGAAAAACAGACGTCAGTGTTTCTCTGTTTCTCAGAGAGAGTTAAAGAGTCGGTTTGATAGTTTGAAGCGACCTGCTCACATATTTCACTTTTAGCAGCTAAACACACAGATATTTCCCTTCAGGAGATGGAGGAGACCAAACATGGAGCTAAAAGAGAGACAATACTGGACTCCTCATCCATCAGGAGACACAAACACATGAAGACATCTGAATGGTGTGATGATATGTGGCTGTTCGGGTTTAGTGTGTGTGCGGCTTGTTACGGCAAAAAATGATAAAAAACTAAATGAGTGAAAAAGATCGTCCATATTGCAACACAGTGTTGATTCATCATCATGTTTAACTTACAAATGATTTATGGAAATGATTTTTAACACGACGGAAAGATGAATCAAAATGTTCTCCACTGACACCAAACGTAATATTCAGATATACTAATGTAGGGAGGAAATTGTAAAAAGTATTATGCAACTACATTAAAAACACAAATATGTAAAAATGAGGGTATTTTTACTGTAATTTTCCTGTAGACATTTGTCCAACATATATCTATACTGCTGTGTGTAATATGTGTGACCTGCCATGTTTGAGTTGTACACACACTCATACATAAATATATATTATTGTGAGGTCCTATGATCTTGTGGACGCAGGGCGGTACACCACAGTAGTTTTGGGTCTGATGACATTTTAATAGTTTTATGTTCTTGAACCTCTGATGGTGGTAAATGTGGAAAATGTGTGATTCCTCTTACTTGATGAAGTATTTCACTCCCTCTGCGGTGTAGGCCTCCTCCCAGCCGTAAGGAAGAGCTGCAGAGGAGAAATGAACTTTTCAGTGGACGTCATGTTTTAATGTTCAGTCTGGAGTTAGTTTGGATCATGAAGCTGTCCTGGTCCTGAGACTTTCACACGTAATCAGGCCAGCGACAAAACTCACAAATATCAAGTTTCCATCTGCACTCGTTTTTCCCTGAGAAGCTCTAATATTCCTCGAACCAACGCCCCGTCGCTCCGAGGGAAACCTTACTGTACTTTTCCACTGTATCTCGCTGATCTCTCCACTTACTGTACGAGCTCAAGGACTAAAACGCTCTTAACCCCGTTTCAGCCAACAAAAGGGGGCCAAGTTTCAAACGCTGCCCAGAGGACATCAGCCGGTAAACTAAAACCAAACGTTTCACACCTTCAGAGAAAAGAGGAATTGTTGATGAATGCTGTATCAGTGACCGGGGGCCCGACGAGGAGCCTGACATGATACATGACACGCATGCTGTCAACATGTTATGACGTGCTGGATCCAACAAAGCCTTTATGTTCAGAGATAAAACACACAGAGCTGCTGATGAAATGAATGAATGAATGTTTGATGAAAAGTTTATCATGACAATTCATCCAACGTGTTTTTTTACTCAAAAGCACAAACGTCGACTGATGATGCTCGAAGAACCGTCAGACCAACATTAATCTGGATTTATCTTCAGTCTGGACCAGCAGTCAGCATGCCTAAAGATATCGAGCCCTCAAATAAAATAAAATAAATTTAAACAAAACATCGTGCAGGGTTCTGCTGAATTGTTCAGTATCGTTGGACAGGATTGTTTTTCCTCATTTCTCCGGTTTCACCCCGTCAGTCTGAGCGTGGACAGGAGCGCCGAGGGACACAAGGCCGGCGTCAGGTGGTGAAAACATGTCAGAGAGGAAGAGACGCTGACAGTAACGACAGGTCAATCACAGGACTGCTGAGGATCCTGGAAAACCTGAAACTCTCTCCACGCTGTGAAACTCAGAGACGTCCACTGACTGAACGAACGAACAAAGAGTCTGTTTTCATGGATTCAGACACGTTTTTCTTTTTGTAGTTTCTCACTTTTAAATCTCTTAAATCCTCTTTTTTGGGGCTCTGTTATACTAACGGTAACAATTAAGATTAAGATAAAGATTCTTAGTAAACCATAGAATATGTTTGATTTGGGTGTAGTTATATTAAATGATTGATTGATCAGATGTTTGATATTCAGCAGATGCAGTCAGATTTTCCTCCAGGTGGTCTGCTGATGTTCAACCTGCTTTAAACTCAAACTAAATGAACGTCACTTTTCCAACAATGCCCAAATGCCCAGTGTCCATCAGTACGAGTAACTAGACGACTTATTTCAAAACTCAGACTGGTATAAAAAGCTGGCAGTGCGACTGGAGAGCTAACAGGGATAAAGACGTCGTGTTATTAACTCCTAAACTGAAGCAAATTACAAAGCAAATAACCTGTTTTTTTATTGTTGTTGTTTGACACAAATTTTGCATGTTTGCAGAGGATTTTTGCATTTTTACTTCTACAGATGGACACTCATTAGTTCTGGTCGTTGGTGGACTGTCGGTGATGAGTTTAGGTCGCCTTAGAATGACCTCAGCAGCATGAACCATCTCCAGGGAAAAACACACACACTTAGCACACACACTCACACACACACACACACACACTCACACACACACACTCGTTACCTGAAGTGTCTTTAGTCAACTCTGCGGTGAGTTTTAGATGAAACAGACAAACATCAGACCTTCTGTTTATGAATCATTTAGTTTTTTCAGACTCTTGTCCTGAAAAGAGACGAGGCCTCTCGAAGAATTTAATTCACATCAGGACTAATTAACCTTTTCCTCTTGATGGTTTAATTATTTCTCTAACTGGTTGTATAGTTTAAAAAAAACCCTCCTTACTAAAACACATGATTTTATCCTTGAGATTAAAAAATCATCTTTAATAATGAGGTGTGTATCGAGGTTGATTCATGGAGCGTCTCTTCAGATGTTTGTTGTGAACTTTACATTTATTAATAATCTGACTGACGACACTGAGTTAAACTCAGTTCAACGATTTATTTTTTGCCTTTAATTCCATTGACTACAAATCTATTATATAAAACTTAATCTCACAAATAACAGGTTTGAAGACAGATGTGACTTTAATGGGGAGTCTCTGTCTTATTTAAAGACACTTTTAAACACTCTTTTTCTCTGAGAGGAAGGAAAAACGTTCAGCTGGTTTGATGAAGAAACACTTAAACAACAAAACGTCTGCACCAAACAGCTGCTAAGATACAATCAATCAATCAATCAATCAATCAATCAATCAATCAATCAATCAATCAATCAATCAATCTCTAAAGGACATAAATAAAGGACAATGTGGGTTTTTCTTATTGTCTGCATGTCCCATATAAAAAGATGAAAAACAACAACATGTCCGTCTGTCAACATTGTCTGACTTCCTGTCTGTGGCTCTCAGCTCTCATTGGTTCTTCCTGTAAATCTTTAAAAACACAAATATTTAGTTTCATGCTTCAGTAATTTAAATCAGCTGCTCTCTGTAGTTTTTATCAAACAAACAGGAGTAAACAGTGCATTTGTTGGGGACTATTTTCATTTTTCATTTGGTGCTCTAGTGAGTGGACGACGTTTGTGTTTGTGTGTGTGTTTGTGTGTGTGTGTGATTGAGTCAAAATAAACTACAGTGTGTGTGTGTGTGTGTGTTCATGGTGATGAAGGAATGATAGTGAGGCTCATGAGTTTTAACAGTTTTTAGAGAAAGAAGAAGAAAAACAGCAGCTAAATCAGATCACTCATCTCAAATCAAGAGAAAATCAAAGTGTGTGTTCTCGCTCTTATGTTCATCAGGCCGGTGTAGGTGTGTATTCTGAAGCTGATCGATGTTTTAATGACACAGACGGATGCTCGCTAATTTATTCTGCTGCGGTTGTCACGGCAACAGAAACACAAAGCTGTAACGATGGCGACGCAGACAGTCTGACGGTCTCCAGCAGGAAGTGAGACAGAAATAAAAACCTGCGCTCATTTTTAAAAAAAATTGTTTATTTGTGAGTTGAACTTGAATTAATGTCATCAATCAACCTCACAAACAACCAGCTGAAAAGCATCATGGGACAGTAAAACATCTCTGCGTGAAGTGACGTTGAAACCTCAATCATTAATAATAAAAGTAATAACAGTCATCTGTTCTGTCTGCGGGGGCTCCACATATCTAACGACCTGATGATGATTATTTTTCATATCCAGGTCCTGAAGGCTGATTTTTTTTTATTAATCAGATGTTCCTGCTGTGAAATATTACGACACCTACAAACCAGACTGTGCTGAATATTCTGCATTACTAACGTGGAGAGTTCAGCAGGTCCGAGCAGTTTACTGTCAGCGAGGCCGAATCGTTTGATTATTTAAGCAGCAGCTTTTCTCTGATGTTTAAAACTCGCAGCTCATTTCTGCTGTGAAGATTTGAATCACTGACTGTGTTTACATGCACATTAGAGTCAGTGACACCTTTATTCCTTTTATTTTTGTGTGTCTGATTTCATTTTCCTCACTTTTGTAATGTTTAAATCTTGTCTTAACCATGTAAAGCTCTTAGTAACTTTTACTACTTTAACTGATGAGATATAATAATTTGTACTTTAACTTGGTTTTGAATGCAGGATGTGTTGTTGTAGTGAAGTTTTTTCACAGTGTGAGTCTTCAACGCTCAAACTCTCAAACTCATTAGGGAAAGATGCTGAGGCGAGTTAAATAGGGTTAAAGGACCTTCATCGCCATGGTTACAGTAATCAATAAGGTTACCAGACGATGGTGTTTACGGTACAAATGAACCACGTTGGTGAGAACAGTTTCAAAATGGAACAACTCTGAAAAATATCAGTGAATCTTTTCTCTTACTTCTGTTTATCATTCATCAACGTTGAAGCATCATTTGGTGATTTTCTGTTTTTCTTTCAGGGATTTGTCGACAGTAAGAAAATATAGAAAAACACCAGACTTTTCCTTTAAATTTGATCAGTTTTGGTTTGTCTTTTATTCATCAAACACTTTTATTCATTTTAAATGCTTTGGCTTCTTGCTGATGTTTTTTTTTGTTTATAATTCTCATATATTTTTGTATTTTTGCATAAATGAGCTCTATTTATCCTCAGAGTAAAGACTTTAAGAACATTTAAAGGTCAGAATCTGCAGGTTTCATCCACTTATTTCTAAATGTTATGAGTGATGAGTCACTGGTAATAAGTTATAAGTAGAAGCAGCCATTGAGAGCTGTGACTTCAGAGGATTTTAATGTTGATACATGAACCGTCCTCTGGTTGAAACATGAAAAAAAACTAAAAAAAAAAAAAAACCTGAGATGGCATTCATCCTGAAATACATTTTGGTAAGTGAATAGTCGTCGCAGATGAATGTAAGTCACAAGGAGATGTGGTCGTCATGGTAACGGAGTCCGGGATGCTGCTTGCAAACAATGAATAAATGAATTGGATGTGTGTGAAACTGCTCAGTCCGAAGCCTTTCTACTGATTGTTTGTCCTGCAATCTGTCAGGCAAAGTGTGTGTGGGCAGACGTGTGTGTGTGTGTAATGCTCCTGATCATATTAACTGGCAGTGAATGAAGAACACAAAGGTTCCTGCAGTTACAAGCTTTACGATTTAAAGGCAGAGCATGTATCCAGGCAACGAGGGCCGTGATGGGGATGAGCTACAGGTGACTGCAACACACACACACAGACACACACATGCTGTGAGACCTGGATCAGACTGACCTACTTTCTCTGCGCCGTGACTCGGTTCTGTCCTCCTTCATTATGTCTAACAGGACATTGTGAATGATGGAGGACGTCTCTGGCCTGCGATTTCTGCATCGCGGCTGTTAATTATGTAACTGTGCCCACGTCCTCCCACCAACGCTCTGATGGAGGGAAATTAGGTGACTGTGTCAAAAAAACCCACATCCTGCCTGCTGAATACGAAGTGTGCTGGACGACCGCCGTTGTTTAACAAATATAGTCGCTGATATTTCTAATGAAGCGAGGCCCGTTTCCTGAGAATGCACATTTACACCAAATTTATTAAATTTAATTCACCGTAAACATGTCAGATACACTATAAAATACACTAAACTGCAATATAGAAACATAAAAATATATAGTTTTTGATTTTTTTAAATGTCTCACATTTTTTAACTGTTTCTCTCCTTGGATCATTTGAAGTACCCGATGGCTTTGTGTAATTGCTGAAAATCTCCAAACCCTTTAAACTAGTCACTGAGGTACAGTCGGGCTCTGTGTATTTGCTGGGATTGCACACTTCCAGCTACGCACAGATGTATTTTCTAAAAATAAAATCCTTCAGATTCCTCTCTTCAGCGTAAGTCTTCAAAGTCCTCATAATAACTTGAACTTGCACTGTATATTTGCTGGAGATGCCTCCCACTGCATGATTCATTGCATAGTTTCATAAATTTACACCTCTCTGTATTTTCTGCAATCACTAAAAACACTGACCTACTTCCCTGAGCTCCACAAAATCTCTGTATAATTTCTGAATATGCTCCACTTTTCCACTTCCCTTGGACAAGCTACCGGCTCTGTGTATTTCCTGGAGGCTCTGCGTGAAATACCAAATATGCTTCATCCACCAAAACAACCAAAAAGGTTTTGTGTATTTTCTGTAAAGATTTCACTCTCTGAGGCAACTTGATCTAACCATTGGCTCCTGATTTCCTGATGACACCTTTGTTTGTATTTTGACCAAAATGAAATCTTTAACAGTTTTTATTAAATCAACCTCTCACAGACTCTTCCTGCAGCTTCAGTGTGAAACGATCAGGAGATCTTACAGTTTTTTTAACAGCTGGTCGTCTTTACAAAGAAGAAGTCGTGATATGTTCGTAGTTTGTCTCAGAATATTTACTCAGAAAAAAAGAAGGACAAACAGCAAATAACTCCAAACATGATAAAAGTGCCTAAAACGTCCAACCAGGCTGGAACTGTCCGTTAATCACGATGGCTTCGTTCCCATTCGAACATCGTGGCTCCTTCGTCCTTCCTGACCTCGAGTTTGTTTGGTTTTCAGGACCTCTCCTCCTGTTTTGTTGCACGATGCCGCTAAACTTTGTTGGCTTCGTTTCGCCGGCTAATCTACTGCACAGACACGAGCACTCAGCCGCTCAGACGCAAAGCTGAACATCGATTAAAAGACAGAGACAGACTGAGAGCTACAGCGAGGTATTGTGTTAACTCGCTCTGGTACTACAGTAAATGGCCACCATATGATATTGTGGTGTTAAAGTTGATGTTTGCTTTATATTGCTTGTTAAATGAAGGTATTTATTGATGAAAAGAGATGGAGGTTGGGTAAAACTTTAGGAGGATTTAGAAGGACTACACCAACATTTTTGGGAGTTTTGCCCGCGGGGCAGTTTAGCCGTGATCTGACGAGTGTTTTGGCACTTTGATGAACGCTAGCTGGCACTCATCTGTCACAATTCACACTTTTAATCCAAAGATGGATTCATATCATCAGGACTTCTCTCCACAAACCACTCAGCGAATGAGCTCGCCACTTCCTCAAAGGTCAAAACTGTCAGTTTGCTTTTGTCCGACGGTGCATATTAGCTGAAGATTTGGACAGTTTTGATGCCATTACTGTCACTGTAATTAATGAGGTGACCAACGGGCAAAGTCTTTAAACGTTCATGTAGTCCATCGACTTCACAGAGGTCTCCGTCCGGTGTGTTAACCTAAAGAAACGTGTCGCTCTAAAGACAAAAACACACTTCACCTCCGCCCATCTCTTTTGTGTTTTCAGGTTAAAACACTGGATTCAAATTGCTGCTCAGAACAGTTTGACTGTTGAGAAAATGTGCAGTGAACAGAACAGTGTTTCATGCAGAGTTTAGTCCATCACTAACAGGAGGAGATGAGGAGGAGAGAGTTCAGGTTGGTGGTTGGCTGTTGGTGTCCTGCTGACGTCTTTGCTCTCCTACAGTCGGGTCCTCTAGAAGGTCAGCACTGAAACGGGGAGGACAGTTAACGGCAGGTTGGCAGGATCAGTTTGGTTTCAGCTTCATCCGGCGAGAGTCGCATGCAGGGCAGCACAGACACAAAGAGGAGGAGGTGGAGGAGGAGTTCGTGCAGACGGGCGTGCATGGAGGCGAGCAGAGAGATCACTTACAGTCGACCTCCAGGATGGCTCGGACCGTCCTCGTCAGCTCCTTCGCCTCCTGGGCGAGCGTGGCTGAAGTCCAGGGACTCTTTTTGTAACGAGGAGCGAGGCCTTGAGACGACGCGCCGACTTTAACATCTCCGAGGCTGCAAAAAGAGAGGAGAAGAAGAGGAGGAGTTAGCGGCGACTTCATAGAAAGTCCTGACTGCTTTTGTCCGTCTTTGCCTCCCCTACAACGACTGAAGAGAAACCTCATTTTCACAAAGTTTAACACACAAAAAAGTGACGTCCTGACGCCATCTTAACTTGGTTTTGTCCATTTCCATAAAATTCACCAACGCTCTCATTTTTCCAACCAGCTTTAATCTTTAATCAGCTCTGATGTTTGAAACTGGTTCAGTTTGTTCTGCAGACACTCTGCTCTCTGTACGTCACACCAACATTTCCCCTTCGTCTTCATTACATTATGAGTTTGACATTTTTTTCCTAAATATGTGTGGGTCCATGATTTTCTTCTTATTCTTCTTCTACACACAAACAACACGGGGTCACTTTGACACCGACTGAAATATCTCAGTCAGGATTTTCTTGGAGGATGAAATCTGCTGACTTTAGTGATCCTGATCAAAGTTTCACATCATCCAATAAGAACTGTTGTTCTGTTTCTTATGAACTGTGTGGTTTTCTTTCTGCCAT
The DNA here is from genome assembly GCA_023238725.1 of Scortum barcoo. Classification (NCBI taxonomy): domain Eukaryota; kingdom Metazoa; phylum Chordata; class Actinopteri; order Centrarchiformes; family Terapontidae; genus Scortum; species Scortum barcoo. Next base: position 1,037,061 of record CM041542.1, read on the forward strand.
CGTTTACAGCAGTAAACATTTTAGTCCTCGTTAATTTTGTTTTCCTCAGCAACCCTTTTTTATTATTATTTATATTTGTTGTTGTGTGTTTGAAACGAGTGAAATTATTAAGCAGCAAACCAGCGATATGCACTCATAAAAAATAGCTTTAAATAAATATTTAAAATAGCTTTAATTAAATATTTAAATATTTAAAGCTTCCTGCTGATGACGGTGTGTCGCAGCTTGATGAATAAACTCACACCTTCATTTGTCTCAGTGATCGAATGAGCTAAAAACACTCCAAGTGGCCACGTCGTCATGGTTGCAGCTGTTATTCAGAGATGTGAGTTCGTTTGCTCTCACTTCAGTAAAAACAGCAGCTTCAGCGGTCGACAGCATTTTGAACTTTGGTTTTTGCTTCCTGTTCTCTCTCCTGACAGACATTTTCTTTATTGCGGCGCTGAAGTCAGGAGCATTTAATGAGAGTGAACGGTCACAGACGTGATTATCTGGGAGTCAATGTGCAGCACAGACCTGAATATTTCTAATAAAAAACGCTTCGCGTTTTTCCTCGATGAACCAAACGATTGGACAGCCTACATTTCTGCTTACGTGTGGCCTAGAAACTGGAGGACAGGTAATTAAAAAAAAGAAAACATGAGCGGGGGGTCCTGCGGTTATGAAAGACTCAAGATGTCCCACTGACCTGGACTGAAATAAAAGCAGAGAGGTGCTTCAGCTGGCTGACTTAACAACATGACCGATTGACCTGATTTACAGAATCAGATTTACACAACCGGACAGAAGGCGCCGATAACTCGAGTCGTTACGCTTCACAACCTGTAAGCCACAGTAAGAAAAGCGAGAGGAAGCCACGTCCAAACATGGAAATATAAACAGAGGAGCTGTCAGTGTGAAAAATATGTAAAGAAAAAAACACTGATGGAAAGTCTTTGTATGTAAAAATAAAAGAAACTGAAGAAAAAAGAGAGACAGGAAACACAAATGGAAGGAAGAGAGGAGAAAAGGAAAGTTATAAGGAATCAAGGATGGACAGAAAGAAAGAAAAGATAGAGGAAAGGACAGACGTTAAAGAAAGAAGCTAAAAACTGAAAAAGGAAGATGTGAGGAAACAATGACGGAGAGAAAGTGAAAGGAAACAATGAACAGATTAAAGAAGGATGCAAGAATCAAAAGAAGAAAAGGAAAGAAGGTATAATAATGAGGAAGGGACAGAAAGAGGAATGAAAGGAAACGTAGAAGAAACAGGAAAGAGAGGGAGGCTACAGAAGAAGGAAAAGATTTAAGTTGTCAAGGAAGGACAAGAGGGAAGAAACAGGAGGAAGTAAAGAGAGCTGTGAGTGATATTTAAAAAGTAAATGTGTAAACCGACTCTTCTTCTGTGGTGTCTGCTGACCTCACACTCTCCAGGTCGAGACGTTTCGTAACGCCGCCGCCTCACTGCTGCGCTCTGCGGGCGGCCATTAACAGCAGCAAATGAGCCGCCGTCCTACCTGAGCTGAAGTGGGCCAAGGTAAGGACCACTGAGTGTGTGTGTGTGTGTGTGTGTGTGTGTGTGTGAGTGAGTGTGAGAGAGTGTGTGTGTGTGTGTGTGTGGTGAGTGTGAGAGTGTGTGTGTGTGTGTGTGTGTGTGTGTGAGTGGTGTGAGAGTGTGTGTGTGTGTGTGTGTGTGTGTGTGTGTGTGTGTGTGTGTGTTAAGCAGGCTAATGGGCTCCAATCTCTGCAGGATCTCTCATTATCTGACTCCAACGATGGTGTTGGGCTCTGGCACACACACACACACACACACACACACAGTCACACACACACACAGTCTCACACACACACACACTGACACACTCACACACACACACAGTCACACACACTCACACTTACACATACTTACAGTCTTGTACAAATGACCTCATATACTGAAGTACACACACACACTCTACACACTCTACCTGTACCTGTAGCTCTTTGTTGGTCCGTGACTTTCGAGCAGGAACTCTTGAACGTTCTGAGACAAAAGAAAAACAAACACTGAATAAAACTACTTTATTATTTCATTTCTTTTCATTTCTTTTTCTGTTTCTTGTCGTTCTCTTTTCTTTTTTAGCTTGATTTTAGCTTTATTCTTTATTTACTTTTATTCTTTCAGCTAATGAATAACTGTGCAGATTGGAAAAAAACATATTGTCAACAGATGAAGATTAAAACCAACACAACCACATGTCAGTCACATAAATCTTTAAAAACTTGAATATGTAGTTTACAGCGGTGTTCCTGCAGTTTTTATAAACAGGATGAAACAGAGCGTTTGTTGGGACTATTTTCAGCGGCGGATGAATCCACATTTGGTTTGAACACGAGAGTTAAAGTTCAGATTAACGCTTTGGTTCGATCGTTTACCTCCACGAAACTCAGCAGTTTTCCAGTTGACATCTCGAAACCCTTTTTGGCCGCCTCGCTCTTCCGTAGTTGACACTCCAGGATGGCCACTCTCTTCTTCAGCTCCTCCATCTCCTCCTGGGGTGAAAACAGAAAATATTTTAACATCGACAGTAACACTGACAGATTTTTGCAGTTTTCTGACATTTTAAAGATTCATCGAGAAAATGATCGGCACATTAATTTATCATGAAAATAATCATCAGCTTCAACACGAGTGAAAGTTTATTAGAAATGAAATATTTAAATAAAGTGCAGAGCTGGAGGACATTATTACGTTTTGTGATTGTGGACGTGATTTTTTGATTGTCTGTGGTTTGTAAAAAGCCGGAGTCAGCGCTTTGATTTCACCCTGTCATAATATTAACAGCCCAGCAGAGAGCAGCTTCTCCCTCTCTGCCGATCTGTACGAGTCGACTCCCCGTGGCGTCGGCTCAGCTCGGACCGACCCCGCAAGGCCGCCGGCGCTGACCTGCAGGTTGCCAGCCAGATTTCTATAAAAATAACCTGTCGGAGGAAAGGCGACGTCAGAGAGGGGAGCAAAACACTGACCCAGATTCACTGCTGATGATGGAGGAAGCAACAAAAACCACGTCGGGGAGGCTCAAATCTTATCGTACAAACAGTTAAAATATTCAGTAACCGAGAGAAAAACTGAAAAGAGGTGAATATGATTTCTTCAAAAAGTCCTGATAAAAGTGTGAATCCAGACTGTGTATCTTTTAATGAGGAAGAATTTTAGCTGTACTAATATTATTTGAGCAAAAAAATCAAATGATATCGTAACAAAGAGAATTAAGTTTTTTAGCCTCGTCCAGCTCCTGGTTTCGTTTTTTCCTTACGACCGACTCAGTCAGTCAGAGAGCAGCTGGTCAACAAAATGAAGCGGAGGAGGTGGAGACCAAACACAGAGTGCTGACAGCTCTTAAAAAAAACAAATTAATAAAAATAAAAACCAAAAAGCAGTGTTAAAACTGGCTCAACCTTTTGATTTTCATCCTTCTGTTTCCAAAAAAACATCTTAAATGAAATGTCATATATCAGATGATGTCACATCGTTTTGAACAGATTTACATTAAGGTAGTTGATGAAAACCTGCACAGCCTGATGTTAAAGGTATTTTACTAAAATACTAAATTCACTTTGTTTTCTGACCACAAGAGGGAGCTTGTGCAGAAAATGTAAAAATCACCTGTAAAGTTGTAAAAAAAGCTTCTGATGGCTGCGTGAACTTTAACAAACCTTACTGCTCTGCGCCGGCTGCTCCACCTTCTGAGTCTTCAGCTCTGCGATCTCGGCCTCCAGCAGGTGGATCACTTCCTCGTAGTCCATCTCCATCCCCCTCGCCTGCTTCTGAGCCGCCTCGGCCAGCTGGATCCGGGTCCTCAGGGCCCGACTCTCCTCCGCTCCGAGTTTTACCTCCTGCAGAAAGAAAGGAAGAGGAGAGGGAGGAAGGACAGAGGAGGAGAGAGATTCATCGTCCGGCTCAACGAGTGGACAGATTACTCAGCAGGCCTCTGCGGTGCGTTCAGGGCCCGCTCGAAGCTTCTTCACCCTCATAAATCTTTCAAAGTGCCGGAGTCGTGATTTTGAATTCTTGGCGTCGGGCTGAGTTAGCGTGATGAGGCTCTTTGCGGCGGCCTCGGGGAGGTTTCACTGGATCAGCAGGCTGCGTCCCAGCAGGACTCACCCAGACCTGTCAGCGCTCAGCATATTTGTGTCTCTGATAAGGTCACCGACGTTTGGAAAGCAGCGAACCAAAACAGGAACGCCTGACATGTTTGATTCCTGTTTATCCTGCTACGTGAAAAACCTGTTCTCTTAATTTATTTAATCAAAGATTCAAGAAACAATCAGTGAACTGACAGTAAAATGACTAATCTGCTTCTTTGAACACCTCGTCATTAAACACCTTTACAGGTGTCTTCATTGTGTGTCTCCACCTGTGCAGGCCACACTTCCACCTGTCAGTCAGAGTAATGAGCCGAGTACAACCGGCACACCTGTTTGTACCACACACTTTGTACCTGTGAGCTTTCTGACATTTGGTGAACGTCCTCGATTAAAGGTCCTGTTAAGGTGACTGGTTGATGTTTCAGAGAGCAAGATTAGAACTGATCAGGTGATCCCTCAACCAACAGGGGGCGCCAAACACACTGAGGCCAACTCTGCAGCTGATTTCATATTAATGATCGATTTATCTGCTGAGCTGCTTTCTAATCAGTCCAAGGTGGCGTCGCTCTTTTTAATCCGAACAACAACCAAAAATATTCTTTTCCAAAATGCTAGAAAAAGAAAATTTTATTAATTTAATAAATCAATCAAAATGATCATTCGTTTTCTGTTAAACCACTATTAATAGTTCCATTTGTTGATGGATTCATGCACAGAAAGCAGCGTGTGAATCTTCATATCAGAGACAACAGCTGCTGGTTTTCACAGTAATAATAAAATTAAAAAAATCACTGACTCATTCTGACACGCTGACTTTAAACTCCAAGCTTCCTTTCAGAACAAAATATTTGATCAGTTATTAATATTTTCAGGCTGTAATTTTCAAACTTTTAGAGTTTATCTGTTTTATTTTGACCGTTAAAAAGAAGAACAAGTTATTAACAACAACAATTTATAATTCAATTAAGTTCATTTTTACCCTGTTTTTCTTTGTGCCAAATGTTTTTAATTAAAGTTAAACTGAAACTGCTGCGAGGTTCAGGGATCTTTAGATGATCATGTTTTTTCATACGCTGCAGTGTATCGGACAGATAATGTTTGATTTTCCTTCTCTGGGTGACTTTAATCACTTTAACACACTCAGTCTGAATGTAAGCTGGTGTTTGGTGAGCTCCACTTTACAACAACAATTAGACAGCGTAACCCCTCTTGACCGGGAAGCGACCGCTCCCAGTCCTGTTGGCACGTCAGTAACTTTAACAAGAGTGAGGAAACACCGCTGACACACTACTCCTGAAAGTACCATGTGTGCTTTTCATGTCGTCCTGGTTCACTTTGACTGAAAACTTACAGCTTCAGTTTGACGCTCAGATTTCATTCTGGAGCTTTAACAAAACAATCGATGATCTTATGAGCTTATTAATTTATCATTTCTGCCCTCATGAAGTTCATTATAACGAGAAACTTTTCTGATTTTTAAAAGGTCCCTTTAGCATAAGAGAACATTTTGATCATGTTATCATGACTCCATTTCTTATTGTCATGATTTATAATAAAGTTCAGCTTTAAAGGGAAGTTCTCTTCAGTGTTACCGAACACAGAAACTCGAGACTCTCCTCGACATCCTAACAATCATACAGGTTTCTGTTCTGACCACCAGCGTGAATTATTTACACTTCGTCTCTGAGGACTCGAGTTCTGTCAGTCGGGTTGGTGGACAGGTGTAATACTACAATACCCATGAGCCTCTGCTGCAGTTACTTCAGATGTTTTGTCCATCTTTAGTTGAAGCTCTGTGATTGAATGTTTCTGGCTAAAAAGCATCTTGGGATTTGTAGTAAACTTTCCCCTTCAGGTTTCAGGTTTTATCAAGTTGTTCTTCTTTTGTCGTGATGATTCACCAGGAGGGTTTCACAGCGTCACAAACTCACAGAGGGAAACTCCATCAGCTGATGAAGGCCATGATGAAAAACTACAAATCAACTGTGGTGAGATTTTTCTCTCCACGTTAGAGGAAATATTCATCAGCAGTATTCAGAAACAGTCATTTCATCTGTTTTCTCAGGTGGAGCTGTGAGCTGCCTGAGTGTTTCTATTATTGTATGTTCAGCCTTTACACACACACACACACACACACACACTCACGAGGCAGAAAGGGAAGCAGACAGCAGTGATTTTGGCCGCCTCGACTCTCCTCCTGCGGTGCTGTCATATGTAGTGAGAGCTAACAGGACACACATGAAGCACACGCAAGACGTGTTTATTTCTGAATAACACTCGGAAAACACACGCTGTGCTCACACTCACACACACACACACAGGGAGTGAGAACAGTCCATCTGTTACCTTCACTTCTTCCCAGCAGGGCTACATGGAAACCTGAAATTCTGCAAATCACTGTTCCAAGAAAAAAGGCAGTGTGTGTGTGTGTGTGTGTGTGTGTGTGTGTGTCAATGAGGGAAGCAGCAAGAAAAATAATTAAGAAAAAAGAAATTAGGAAAAAAAACAAAGAAAAAAGCCACTAAACACTACAGATTGAGGGAGATAAAAACTGGTGCACAAGCTGTTTATCTATGGAAGCCCAGAGTGGTCACAAATGGCCAACAGACACACACACATACACACACACACACACACACACACACACCACATTGATCACGACTAAAGAGTGTTAACATCTCAGAGCTGAGTGTCTCCTAATAAATGATTCTGAATTTCATGTTTAGTTAATTTAGAAAATATTCAAATAAAAACAGAAACAGATTTGTACGTCGTTTCTGTGTTTTCTGCTAAAACGTCGGCCTCCAGCTGTGGATTTGCTGGTGGAGTTGGTGTATTTTCGTGGCGTTGGCAGCATTACGTCCACGTGTGCTCATCATCATCACCGTGTTGAATGAGGACACCATCAGCGATAAAATTAGACTTTATAGATGAGCTGAAGTGCAGCTGGTGTGAGTGTGAGGTGTGTGTGTGTGTGTGGTTGGGTAACTAATGGACCCCAGCAGGAGCCGTCCTCCCTCTAGCTGTGGCCTTGGGGGGGTTTAGAGGGCCGCCCATCTTGGAGTTGTAACGAGGGATCATGCCTCCTCCAGAAAAAGAAAAGGCGACATAATGGAGGAAAAATCTCTGGCTGAGCAGCGAGAGGCCGAACAAAAGAGCAGCGGCCGGTTTCACTCCCCAGCTCAACGGCCGCTCTCATCGCTTCTCGCTTTTCTCTTTCTTCTTCTCTTACGTAACACTAAAGTAACGTCTGTGTCTCCGAGCTGCTGATTTCACTGAAAGCTGTGACAGCGCTGGTTAAATGACACCCTGAGAGATGTTAAAGCCCTTTTGGTTGTTCAGGAAGGAACATTAAGGCTTCTTAAAACTGAGTGTTTCTGAAGACACATCAAATATCCTGCACAGTGTGGATCACTGTAGCTGGCTTTATGTGTAATAAATATATCGATAATAAAGTCAATACAAGTGATGCAACTTACATCTGTAAATCCTACTGTGCTCACAGTTATCTGTACTTATCTGTGTTTTATACGATCTACTTAGTTATTATTTTGGTTTTATAATTCATATGTTAGGTCTATATTCTATCATTTCATTTGATATTTATCTTATCTTTTTGCTTTTGCAGTTTTTTTTAATCTTTCTAAATATGTAGTGAGCCAGCGACTACTTCATGCGACTGACAAATAAAGCCTCTTTGAGCTCTGGTTTTGGTCTCCTCCTCCTCCTGAGACGCTCCACTGTGTCCTCCAGCTCGACGGTCCATTGATCCTTCATCTCAAACACGTTTCCACAGAGAGCATAAAGGCCTCCATCTTCAGGCAGATCTGAATCATCTTCAGGTAACAGCTGAGAAAAGTCGGGATCGACTCTCGGAGAGGATTAAAGGTCGTCGGCTTAACACAGATTTATTAAACATGCAGAAACAGACTCAGGTATCTGTGATCTGTGTCGGGATTTTAGAGGTTAAAAGTTCAATTTTATTTTTTCTTTAAATATAAACTGCCTCTGTCAGTCATTTTCTGTCAAAAGATGTGATGCTCAGCCGCGGCCACAGATTTTAATGTGAGTATTTGGACTGCCCCTGATCTGTTTCAGGAGGATTATTTTAGGACATTGTCAGATATCGACGTTCTTATCTGTCGCTGGAAGTCAGTCAGAGTTGGGAGTCGAGGTTTGCATTAATTTCAAGGGCCGGGATCATCTATATCAAACAGTTATTAACAAGACTTTAAGCCTCTTTTAGAAAATGTAAAGTCACAACAGAGAGCAAAAACTGACACAAACACAGTGTCACAGACGAACGAAGAGAGAGAGAAGACGAAGAGTCGTGACCTGTGACGATCCATCAGAGTTCATAATAACACGGCAAGGACGCAGCCGGGAGAGGATGACGGTGATGTGCTGATGTGCATCCAGCTGTTTACATGAGACGGCTGTTACTCTGACTGATATTCAGACTCACCAGCTGAGGAAGTTTCTGTTTCATGTTTTCTGTCCACAGTCACCACATCTATTTTATCATCAAAACTAAAAACTCCAAAACTCCTCAACCTGCTGCAAGTCGCATCAAACTACAAATAAATTACACAAATACGAATACAGGCGTACTACACACACATATCCTGCACATACAGAGTTTACAGTTAAAAAAGAGGAAAAACATTCAACTTTTTTATTGACGGACGTTTTTTACTTTTTGTGATTCTTAAAAAAACAGCTGTAAACACCTGAACTATCGAATATTTCACAATAAAAGAAGCAAAGATTACAGAGAAGCTGATGGTAAGTGTGCCTTTTAAAACCAAACTAATTTTGGTAAACCTGAAATACTCAACAAAGCGTCTGTAGAAGTGCTGAAGAGGAGACAGTGGGTGCATTGAAGACTCGCGGGGCATAAAACCAAGAAGGAAGTACATGAAAGCAAAATAAAAGCCCGATCATGCAGCGAGTCCTCCCGTTTCTACTCCTCAGGTGCGAATTGCAGAAAGGAAACGTCCCGGCCGAGCCTTTGTTGTTGTTGCGGTGCATCTGTTGGCCGCATCTAAATGTAGATATTGATCGGTTTATGCAACGCGATGAAAGTTGAGAGGCAGGCGAGTGGAAGTCAGAGAGGCTGAGACCCTTCAGCTCTGAATCACAACAAACAAACACAAGGAGGAGCCCAAAAAAAGATTCAATGGTGGCCTCACACTCCTCCCACTGTACAGTAAGCCTGCTGCTGCTGTGTGAGTCTGCCTCAACCTCCCACACACACACACACACACACACTTTACACACACACACACATGCAGTTAACAAACACTGCAGTCAAACACCAACCAAACTCACCCTCACCTCAGCTTTTTTTCTGCTACATCTATCATGAGTGTGTGTGTGTTCCTGCTGTCCTGCTGATCTATTTTGAAAGAAGCACCCCTCCAAAAGCCCACACACACCCTCCCACCAGAGGAAACCAACGATAGAAACACAGCAGAGCTACAGACTCACACCGGCATGAAACACACTTAATGAGTGTGTTGCTGTTGTTATTGTTGTTATTGTTGTTGTTGTTGTGACGTTCAGGTAGAGGAATTGTTCTTTTCACCATCACAAGATAAAAGTTTGTTCATCACATTTATTTCAACCAGCTGCTGACAGAAAAGAAAAAACGATTTGTTCTGTTCATTTGACTTTCTGAAAGTTGATTTTATTTTTTACAGTTTAATCACACAGATTGATCTGAAATCACAGTAACTGTGTTTTTTCATTTTATATATTTGTAGTGAAAAATATCAAAATGACATTAAACATCTCGTTTAAAGCAGCACCTCACTTCATTTTCTGGGATTCAGTGTTGTTAGAGCTTCACTCATTTTTTCTTACTGCAGAATCAGAGACATTTTTTTATTTTTTTTATTTTTTTTCACTGATGCTACCACATCTCTATTTTATTTCCAACATGTCTTATCTGTGTTATTATTATCAATGGTGTTCCTCTTTTTATTGTTGGATGTTTTATACGTTTTTTTTATTTTTGTGTTTTTCTTAAGTTTCTGATTTAATTTTTCTCAATCTTGTTATTTTTTAATTATGTCTCACCCATGTAGGCTATAAAATACTTCACTGAACACACACAGACTTATATATTTATATGTATATATGTGTGTGTGTGTGTGTGTAAATGTGTGTATATAATATTTATAATTAAGTTAATAATCCAACAGTCCTTCAGTACATCTGAAGTACAAAAAAATATAATAATATTATAAATAAATATGAACACAAAGACAGAATGTGCAGCAGAAAGTTAAAAAGTGAGGATGTTCATTGTGCTGTATTGTTATCATAATGCTGTCGGGATTATTATTACTGTTTTAATGTTGCATGACGTTGATTTTATACATTTTTTAGAGAGATTAAGATAATCTGATGACATCGCTGGGAGGTGAAATCTCATTGGCTGACTCACCTGTTTGACTTTACTTAGCTCCTCCTCCATCTGATGGTGAACTCTCTGAGACTCGACCAGCTGCTCCTGAAGGAGAGTCAGCAAACAGGAAGTCAACAGGAAGTACAAATACAGATATGGACACATCAACAGGAAGTAGATGTTCAAACAAAAGGTACACACACAAGTCAACAGGTAGTACACACAAACAGGAAGTACACACAAACAGGAAGTACACACAAACAGGAAGTAAAGTACACACAAACATAAAGTACACACAAGAGTAAACAGGAAGTAGACATTCAAACAGGAAGTAACACTAATAGGAAGTAGGTGTTCAACAAACAGGAAGTATACACTCAAAGAACAAGAAGTACACATAAACAACAAGTACATACAAACAGGAAGTACACACAAACAGAAAGTACACACAAACAGGAAGTAGATATTGAAGCCAACAGGAAGTACACAAACAGTGTTCAGTTTAAATTTGAAAGTAAAACAGTGTGTGGAAAGGTGTGTGTGTGTGTATTACCTGTAGTCTCTTGATCTCCCTCAGAGCCTCGATGTGTTCCTTCCTCAGCCTCTCCATCTCCTCCAGGTCCTCTGAGTCAGATAGTGACGGCTACAAACACACACACACACACACGGTCGAGATCACATTTAGGATCTTTGTCAGGAAAGTTGAAAAAGTTAAAGTGAGCGGTTGTTTCTCCTGCTCGTCGCTCTCGGGCAGTGATCGATTATTGACTCTGGCATTGTGGGAAATCTTTACGCCCTGCTGACAGGACGCCTCACACATCAACACGTCGATGTGGGAGCGTCCACATCGAGTGGTCAGAGCCGGCGTACCAGCGCATCACACCAGCCGACGGTCGAACATGAGGATGACACTGCATGTACGTACACTTAAACTCATTTTAAATTCCATTTGACTCAAAGCTGCTCACTGAATCCTGTTTCCTGTCAATTACCAGAGAAAATGAAAATACTCATTTAACTTTTGACTTGATATTTGTGTACTTGTGTTGAAAATGGAAGGAAGTATAAGAATATATAAGAATATATACCAGTTATTCTACCATTGATCCATTGATTGATTATTTTCTTTGTAAAAAGAGTGAAAATAGTGAAAAATGCTGTCACAATGACCCAGAGCCCAAAGTGACTCCTTCACAATGCTCAAACCTCCAAATTATTCTCATTATTCACACACATTACAGTCATTCACATTATTCTCATTATTCACACACATTACATTACAATCATTCACACATTATTCACATTCACATCATTATTCACACACATTACAATCATTCATGCATTATTCACACACATTACAATCATTCACATTATTCACACACATTACAATCATTCACATTATTCACATACATTACAATCATTCACATTATTCAGAGATGAAGAAGAAAACATGACTTTACAGGAAAACGACTCTCTGATGAAGTGACTGATGGTTTCAGCTGTTCTTGTTCAAACTGTCGGAGTTTAATTTCTAACAAACCATCAGATTTTTTTAACTCTTCAGATGTTTTGTGTGCAAAGATCTGAATCTGTAAAGTGACTAAAGCTGTCAGATAAATGTGGTGCAGTAAGAAACAATATTTCAACTAAGGACAGAGGGTGTCTCAGCTGTACAGATTGTAAAGCCTCCGAGGCAAACGATGTTTGTGATTTTGGGCTTTAAATAAATACATTTGATTTGAATTTTAAACTATGAAACTGATCATACAAAAACGTTTAGCTGTTATAATTTCTGCCTGTGGATGAAAAGTTTCTCAGGAATGAATCAAAATGCTGCTGTTTCTTTCTTTAACTTACCCGCGGGTTGACGGGTGACTCCAACAAACTGGAGAGGTCGTCCGACGTGAACCTCGACCCCGGCTGGGTGACGCCCAAATCCTCCAGCTGAGGCTTGAACAGCTCCCGGATCAGGCTCTCGAAATCTCCAAAGGGTTTAATAAATGTGATCACACTTCATTTCTTTCTCAACGTCTAACATGAAATATTTTATAAACTTTTATTTGTATATATATTATAACTTTAGTGAATTAACAGATTCTGATTATTAATAAAAATGATGAATCAATAAAAAATGATGGTGTATTATGATGGATGAAGCTACCCAGCAGAGTATAAAGTAAGTGAAATGAATAATGCAGTGACGTTATTCTGCATAAACTTTAAATCTATTTTGATGGGAAAACTTTTATGCTTTTAATTAAACTGAACTGCAGCATTTCTACTTTTACTCGAGTAAAATATCTGCGTTATCCTAAAATGACTAAATATCAGAAGTCAGCGAAGGTTTAAACATCCTGAGAGCCCTGCATGAAGGACAGTTTGTGGACTGAAAGAGTTAAATAAAAAAGGCAAAGCTCGATAACAGTAATCAATGTGACTAAAAGTTTTCTGTGTTTCTTTATTTCAGGGTGAAGTTTTTCCTTCTTACCTGTGAAGGCCACCGTTCCGGCCGGATCAGCTCGCAGTCTGGACCTGAGCGCCTGCCGCTGAGCGTCTGTGGGCTTCAGACCGAGCAGATCCAGAGCCTGCATGCACACACACACACACAAATCAATACACACGGGTGACGCCCCTGAAACAAACATTGATTAACTGCCACATTATCCACTGAAAACCTTGTATCTCCGAATGTCAGGGTCAGCTTTGACTCTCCATGTTAATGAAATGTTTTTATGAGCCTCAGCTGTTCATAAAACAGTAATTCTTCCACTTATATCACATCACATCATATCATAACTATCATATCATATCATATCATATCATATCATATCATATCATAACTATAAATTGGAATAAATAAATTGGAAGGAAAGTGAACATTTACAATCATATAAACATATAAAACATAATTAATAAGATCATGATGAAATGAGAAAATACACTGAAAGGTGACAGAAACTAAACGAGGCTGTCGGGCAGGACACTTTATTAATGTGGAAAATAACACACACACACACACACACCTGCTCCATCCTCTCCAGTTTGAGGCGACAGCTGCTGCTGAGGGAACATTTCCTCTGAGGAGGCTGACTGCCAGCCGCCTCTGGAGAAATGAAGAGATTTGATTATTAAAATTACATTTAATTAATTTGAATTGTGTGCATGAGCACATAAGATCACATCAACACAAAACATCAGAAAATACTGAGAGAAATTACAGATGTTGAGTTGAACAGAACAGTTCAAGCAACATGGTTTCAGAAAAGGGTTAGTGAGTTTTTAAAATAGATTACAATAATTTCAACCTTTAAATGGTAGATTTGAGTTGTTTTAAGATATTGACACTTAACAAAATCTTGAAATTTGTGAAATAAACTGATTTCCAGGCTTATCTAAATCCCTGCGCGCTGCTCTGTGATGAAGGAAGGAAAACGTTCAGATTTCTGAGGTTTCACCTGAATGTCACCTTTCTCAGCGGGACGTTTATCATGCACAGCCACATTTTCACACGCTCTCTGTTGATCCATCATTTCACATGCAGATTTATTCCACTTGGAGCGAGGCAGACGACATGTGCGGGAACATGTAGGAGGGGTGTAAATGGGTTGTGGTTCATCAAACGCCAACATCCTTCTCAGTGTGTTAAAACAGAAACTGGATCCAGAGCTGCTTCTCATGAAGGAGAGTGAAAGCACAGACGCGTGTGCATGTGTTCAGACGTGTGTTTCTGTCTCCACACACACATGAAAAAAACAATGAACCAAATCAGATGATTCGACTGGAGGACGGACTGATTGTGAACTATTGATGACATCATCAACACTCTTTGGTTTGCTGGTTGTGAAGTTTGATCTGTGAGTATGATCAGTCCTTAATGACATGTTAAACTACTTCTACATGCTACAGACTGTTAGACCTACAAACTACAGAGTCAGCTCTATTTAACCTCTGAAGACAGTGAGATGAAGTTCAAATCGCCCCCAAAAAGATGATAAGTGAACCTAAAGTAAATTTATTTTGCTGCACCAAACTAATTTTTAAAAGAAAAGGCAAGTTTAAAAAATGCTGCTTGTAATCCCTCATATGCACAGAAACACTTCCTCATCACGTACAGTTCGTCGACATCAGCAGAGAGACACCAAACAACCACAAAGAGACACCAAACATCCTACAAACTACAGAGCCTTGTAGTTTTCAGTCTTCTTGCTCATGGAGAGGTGGGGGGCTCTAACATGTCTCTGCTCAGGGGTTCGTAATAATCAGACTCCTAAATGATCGTAAAAACAACCCTGATAGTGGACGTGTGTGAATAAAGGTCAGGCGAACGTCGGAGGTTCCCTTCTGATACGGAAACCACGTTTGAGTCTCGGCTCGTGACGTCAGACGACAAACACACAACAAACAGAGAGGAGGAGCGCCTCAGGATCCCTCACACACACCGAAACGTGACGACGCTTCACGCCTCCTCGACCAATCGCAGGCCAGACCTCCCGCCTGCCTCGCTTCCTCCTTCGACACGCAGCCAACCACACGCCATCTGTCGCTCGCTCTGCACCCCCCGTCCAATTTTCATTTACACCTCAGAGTTTCTGTGCTCAGGCATGTAAAACATTTCAAACCTCATTTCCCCACAGATACAGGTACAGCTGCTGATGTCAGATCAGCCTCTGATTGGTTAAAAAAATCAGATTTAAGCTACATACAGTGTAAAAGTCGACTTATTTATATTATTTATTATCATTTTTTATCTGCTGTGTGACTTTAAAGTTGGTGTGTGGATAAATGATGATGTAAATGGAGCATGAAGAGCTGAAAACATCACATCTTCTTCACATTAGTCACATTTCCATATTTTGTTCTTCACAGGAGGACATGAATATTATTTTTTTATTATACACACATACAGTAGATGTAGATTGTTTTTCCTTATATCTGTTAATGTTTGTTCTGGTTTTATTCAGAAAGGCCCATCAGGAGTTTTCTGTTCCCTCATAGGCAGCATCACTGGTTGACTTTTTTATTTCACCTCCACCTTTCGCTGTAAGTCCATGAATAATTATTATTTATTTGAAGGACACGTACCGGGGTTCGTTTCAGCGGCGCTGTCGCCCTCTGGTGTGCAGGAGGCTCGTGTCGGCTCCGTCCTGGCCGAAGACGCTCGCACCTGCAAACATGAACCCGACACGTGAAGCCGAGCAGAGATGAATCAGTTTTTATTGTTTACATTCGCTCGTTTTCTCTTTTAAACTCATCAGCTGACTGTGAGTGTCGTCATATTTCAGCTCGACCTCTGTGAGCCAATCGTCTCGTTTTAAAGCTGTCTAAGATACGAATCTAAGTGACCCATCAAGTCCTCGTCACACTCAGCACCCGTCAGTCCTGCTAACATCCGTCCACATCTTCAGCCATCTCCATCGCTTCATACCAACCAGAGTCCCTCCTTTACATCGGATGGCTTCACGCTCCCCTTAAAGATCAACGACGGGGCCTGACTTCATATTTTCAGTTTTACTCTGCATCATGTCAGGAAATTTGTTTCTTCACTCTCTGAGCTTCTTTTAAATGAAGTCTCTCCTGATTAAAATGATCCAACATCCCTCTGCTCGTCACGTTTTTACAGTCAGACAGTAAAAACATTTCTTACAGCTTATAAATCACTTAAGTAATAAACCTTTGTGGGGAAATCTTTGGTAATCCTGAGGAATAAGTACAACACACGTGTCTGCTTACACGCTGTCGGACACTTCGCTTCCTTCCTTCCTGTTTCCCGCCTCTTTGATCACCTGCTCCGCCCTGATTAGTCTCACCTGTTCCCTCGTTATTCTCCTCACCTGTCTCCACTTCAGACACCTTTAATTTGTTCTCTGTCAGTTTGTCTGCACTTTTCTCAATAAACCACCTTCATCTCCGTCGGCTCTGACTCTGTTCTGCTCCACGTAACACCTGCAAAACAAAGCTGAGGACTTTTCCTTCACTGTTCATTGAAAATAAGATGAAACTAATCTGACTTTACACCCAATATCAAGTTTGAAGTTAATCCTACGTTGGTTCAAACTCTGCTTCACGTCACTCACCTGGCTGACGTTGACCGCCGGCAGAGTCTCGCTGGCGGGGTTTCGGCTGGAGGTGATCTTGGTGACCACGGCGGGCTGCGGGGGTGTACCGCTGCCCAGACCAGGAGGCCTCGTCTGGGGGCCGCCTCCTCCCCCGGAGCCCTGGAGGGAGATGGGACTGTGGGGCCCGCTGCTGGAGCTGGAGGACGACTGGCGCCGGATGAAGGCAATTTCCACGGTGGGGTCCGGTCTGCGACACACAGGAGGGGAGGAGGCTTTAAAACAAACATTCATCATTTTATATCAGCTGTTAAATCTTCTTAGAACTACAAAGAGTTTGTTTCCCTCAAATTAAATCCAAATAATGTAATAACAAAAACAACAACAAATGACATCTGCTTTCACTGTTACGCGGATGACACCCAGCTCTACCTTTCTTGTAAACCTAACTCCACACTCCCACCTACCTCTTCCCTCTCCGCCTGTCTCTGTGAAATAAAATCCTGGTTCACTTCCAATTTCCTAAAATTGAACAGCAATAAAACCGAAATCCTCCTTATTGGCACCAAATCCACCCTCTCGAAAGTTGACAGTTTTTCCCTCACCATTGACAACACCTCTGTTTTCCCCTCCCCTCCAGGTTAAGAGTCTGGGTGTCTTCCTCGACAGCACATTATCCTTCAACTCACACATCAATAATATCACCCGCTCAGCCTATTTCCATTTGCGCAATATTAACCGCCTTCGCCCCTCCCTCACCCCCCGCACCACCTCTATTCTTGTGCACAGCCTTGTCACCTCCCGCTTGGATTACTGTAACTCTCTACTTTTTGGTCTTCCACAAAAATCTCTCCATGAAACTTCAAATGGTCCAGAACGCCTCTGCCCGCATCATCACCCGAACTCCATCCTACCATCACATTACACCCATTCTGCAGGAACTCCACTGGCTCCCAATTAAATATAGAATAGAATATAAGATTCTCCTCTACACATATAAATCTATTCACAACCTCGCCCCCTCTTACCTCTCGGACCTTCTCCACGTAGTTACCCCATCCCAATGTCTTCGATCCTCCTCCTCAATCCATCTTACTGTCCCTCCTGCCCGCCTCAGCACCATGGGAAGTAGAGCTTTCAGTTGCTCTGCTCCCCAGCTCTGGAACACACTTCCTCCTGATCTCCGCAACACTGACTCCCTTCCCACCTTTATGTCCAAACTCAAAACTCATCTCTTTAAAATAGCATACTCACTGTAACCTTGTTCTCCATTACTCCCTCACCTCACTATCTTTTCTGTGATGTTTTTTTTAAATTGTGTTGTTTACTCTTTTACTTTGTTGTTTTTATTCTAAACTTTTAGTGCTTTTAATTCATTTATTGTACAGCGTCCTTGGGTGCTCTGAAAGGCGCTTTAAATAAAATGTATTATTATTAAAATTCCGATTATTATTCACTCTATTTTACAAATAGAAATTTGGAGGAAACTTTACATTAAATACAACATATTTAAATGACTATTTTTAGCCCATAAAAATCAAATCAAAATGCTGATGGTGTTGGGTTGTTCAGACTCGTTAACAAACCTGCTGTATTTAATACTGTGATAAACTACATTTCATTGTTAGATGGTTGAAGTGAGCCAGTTATTCCTCACTCACTCTGAACTAATTACTAAATCTGAAAATATAAAATATACACATCAGTAAACCTCCAAACAAGCCAAGTGGTCACTTTGAGTTTGCATGTTGAAGAATCACTCGTCACTTTTCCTCTCATGACAGCTTATTTAATCTCTTCCTATTTCTTCTGCTTCTCTGAGTGATTCATGCGTCTAAAAAACGTCTCCAGGTGAGTCAGACCTGAGTTTGGTGCGTGTCAGGATGCTCCTGGCCTCCTCGTACGTCACCCCGATCAGAGACTCTTTGTTGATGGACACCAGCTGATCCCCGACCTGCAGCCTGCCATCCTGAAATAGCACAAACACCTGAGCCACGACAAACAGGTGATCCTATGATGTCACACCTGGGCCACGATACCAACAACAGTTTAAAGATCCTGAATTTGCCTGAATGAACGTCTGTTAAAACGTTAATGTTGTTTTAAAGGCTCTCGTGCTCCTTATCTTGTTGGATTTTAACTCTTTCAGGTGACGTCAGTTTGTCAAAGTGAAAAAATAATTATCAGCTCATATCGGTGAAAATAAAGATGCCAAACATGGCATGGTGATCATTTTTTAATTTAAGTATTCTAGTAAAGGTTAAAGGTCAATTTCGCTTTGTTTGTTTTTGTGTCCATTGAATAAAACTACAGGAGGAGGAAGTGATGTCGACCACACTTTCGCCTCATGAGGTCGCTGACCTTCTGGCAGTCTCCTCCAGGCACTATTTCCTGAATGAACACCATTGGTCCCTCAGCCCGGTTGGCTCCGCCCTTGATGACAAGCCCCAGGCCCGTTCCCTTGGCAACGCATATCAACTGAATGACGCTGTCACTGAGGAGAGAGAGTCGGGATGACACTAAGCATGATTAAAAAAACACAAAGCATCACCACCACCGCTCACATTCAATCCCACCATGACATAATCTCCTCCTCCTCCCCTTCCTCCTCCTCTCCTCTGTGAAACTGCTGGAGATGCTTTTCATTATTTTTAGCTGCTGCAGAAACACAGTTTAACAGTTTATATAAGCAGCTACCAAAAAGACAAAAGGAGCTGAATGACACACACACACACACACACACACACGGAGGATGAAACAAAAATAAAAAAAAAAACTTTATGAAAGAGATCTAATACATTTTTATGATATCGTATATTTCCTGCTCTGATAGTCAGTGTGGACTTCTATAATATTTTAATATTTCATAGTAATCAATCAATAAATAAATACTTTTCAAAAAGCATTCACAGATGTAAAAATAGCAATAAAAAGTTCAATAAATTTGCCAGTTAGAGAATTTTTTTTTAACCATTTTTAACACTTTATTTTGTTTCCTGCTTTAACAGTAGAGTGTGTGAGCATGTTTTTTTTATTTAAAGACTTAACAACTTTAATTTCAAGTGATCGTGAAATAAAAGATTTAAACAAGTACATTTTAAAGCAAAAAAACAACTTGTGTTTTAAACTTCAGTTACCAGTCTGTCGATTAAAGAGAGGAAACAGTATTTTTAATTGGTGCATTCCTGATGATATGCTATGATCGTTATTAATTGATTAAGTTGTTTGTTTATCAGTTTATTAATTGATGATAATCAAACTCTGCATTGATCATACTTGCAGAGTCCGTCTGAACTTTCAGGATTTACAGAAGAGGAGGAAGTTGTTTAAATAAAGTCTGACGTCCACCTGAAGGCGTGTGTGGGCGTGTGCACGGCGTAGGGCGGGTTGGCGGTGTACGGAGTGGCGTGGGTGTAGGCGGTGACCCCCTCTTTAGGACTGAGGAGCTGGGGGCTCTCCGATCGGGAGGAGGAGGACGAGGACGCCGTGTCGGTGAGCTTCCCTGAAAACAAAGAGACGAGAGGTGAGCAGGAAGAGGTGGGAGAGAGAGAAGAAAGAGAGAGAGAGAGAAATAGAAGTGGGAGGGAGGGGGGGGCAGGATGAAGATGGAGGCAAAAATGACAAAACAGGTTCAATCAGAGAGTTTTTATATTGATGTCAGTATTATTTTCCTTTTTGTTTCTGCAGGAATTTTAAACCTTCAGACATCAAATAAGACGACTTTTCATTTTTCCTCACTATTTATTTATTCATTTGCATTCTCAGGAATATCTGCACTATGTAAAGGTGTAATTATTTAACTTTTATTTTTATGTTTTATTTTATTTTATTCTCTGCTTCATATATTTTCTTTCTGTTATCTTATCTTATCAATACAAAAGATACTTCAAAATAGAATGAAATAAAATAAAATACTGAGCTTGAACAAAATAGACAAATTCAGTGAACGTCTGATACAAAAAAGGTAAAAGCAAATTGTTGAGGCAAAGGTCAACAAGTCAGCCTCAGTGTGTTATGATCATAATACTACTACTACTATGGCTATGCAGTATATACATATATGCATACAGATATATTAGACATGTATACTCTGTGTGTAATGAAGCTTTTGTAGTTTAGTTTTTGGGTTTTGGATATATGAAGTGCGTTTTGTGTTAAGGAGCATGAAGATTGTGTGTGTGTGTGTGTGTGTGTGAGAGTCGGTGTGTTTCACCTGTGGAGAGCTGAGTGGGAGAGATTCGTCCCGAAGCTGTGATATTATTGGAGCCGTACTTTTCCATCAGCTCGGCGAACTCCCTCCTGAAGGACACACACACACACACAGAAAATCATCCTCCATATTCAGGTTGGACTAAAAACAATGACTAATTCAAGAAAACACCAGTGCTGCAGAGGAAGTATTCAAATCATTTACTTGAATAAAAGTGTCATCAGTGTTATGATGTGAAAAGACTTAAATTAAAATTTAGTGAAGTTCAACATTTTCTTGCTGTTTTTGGAGCAGTGTGATTATACTGTTGAAGATATATACTGAGTATCTGATGGCTGTTTACCTGAAACTCGACATATTCTAAGTGTTTGCACCTTTCTAGAATTTCCCCAGTGAGACTTTGCTCCTCTCCTGTCAGTCCCTTTATGTTGTATGTTTCCTTTTAATAAATCATAAATGTGAGCGCTGACATGCCGTATTATTGTTAAAGTTTGGAGGCCGGTCGGAGGAGAGCAGGCCGATCTGTGAGTGTTTGTCTCCCTCACATGGACGCAGAGGAAACCTGAGGTCACCGCTCGCTCCCACCGTCGCCGCCTGATCTGGATTTGATCTGATCGGCCTTTTAAACGGGATCTGAGCTGCCACTGAGACCAAACATCCAGAGGTCAGAGGTCACGGGCAGCAGAAACTGATCACTTGTGTGACCTTCGCAGTTCAACACAGAGGAAACTTCTGGATTTTGGAGTCAAAATAATTATTTTAGATTTTCTTTCTGGTAACACAGTTTATCTCAAAACCACCTTCAACATCTATAAAGAGACAAGTTCACTCCTGCAAACAGAAAACACACCTGACTCAGCTGAATCGATTAAAATGATCAGCATGCAAACATAACAGCTCATTGATAAAACAAACTGATTCCTACTGAGTGTCATTATTAAACCCGATAAGATGAAATAGATTAAATGCATGCATTGGTATGATTTCACCCTGAAAAAAATGATTCTCTTGTTTCTCAGTAAAAATGAAAAGCACATCTTCAGGATCAACAGAGGCTTTAAAGTCAGGTGTAGAGACGTGGGTTCATGTTGTTCGATAAATCAGTTTCATCAATCAGATTCTGTGTGTAGAAATGAGTGTGTTCGTGGTTTAAGCACAAACCTGTCGAGGCCTCAGAAAACTAAAAGAACAAATGAATGAGGAGAAAAACTTCTCTCAGATTTTTACCGATATTGAGGATAAAAATGAAAAGTCTGTCCTGTCGGTGGCGCCAGAGGTGAGGCCATGTTGTTACCAATATGAAAAGGGGTGTACAGTGGCCATTTAAGGACATCTCAGCTGTCCTCAAAACATCCCATATCACACTGAGAACTGCTGCTGAAAAAATTCAAACATCCAATAGTTTGGAAAAAAATTGGACCTCGTGACTGATGTGCTAAAGGAAAAGTCAGAGTGAGTGTTTGAAATCCAAAAGCTGTGAGATAATTCACGCTTAATGAGGTCATCAGTATCTTTGTTGATGACCTTAGCGTCAAACACACTCCTGAAAAGTGACGTCGTGTTAACTGTTCTGATCTGAGCGAGCCAAAAAAAAAGAAAAACCTCCCTGCCAGGTCGTGTCTGGACAGCAGCTTAAAAATGACTTGATTTGATCCGATTCGTCATCCTGAACTCGCAGAACTCCATCAATAAGCTTAGACTCCACGTTTGTTTTTCTCTTTTCATCCACTGAACCTGTGAGGACACCACCACCAAATCCCCGCAGCGCGATTTCATCTTCGTCCTCGCTGTGACCCGCCGGGGAAGCTGCACGTAATCATCATAATTTGTTTTAAGTGTGAAACAAATCACTGCGACAATGGAGGTCAAGCTTTAAGGTGAAAATCAGACGTGTCGACTCAAAGCTGCTTTCACACACACACACACGCACACACAGACTCTCACTGCTGCTGTGCTTCGGTGATGATGAGGATGAAAAAGTAAGGACACTTTTCCTCTGTAGCTACAACAACAACACCTCAAACCACCGTCTCCTCTCTCTCATCACTTCCTTCATTTTCCTTCCTCCAAACATTTCTCCCTTAATCTCTCATCTTTTTCTTTCATCTCACCGTGTCACAAAATATGATTAATCATAATCAGTGAGTTTGAGATTTGAGCAGACGAGCTGTATGTCAGATAACCGGTCTGCTCTGAAGGATTTTAAAAAGTTTTCAGTCTCATTCATTTATCACGGCTGGCAGGATGTAACTGTGCCGATCTGCAGAGTCTGAGCAGAGTCTCTTTAACTCGACTTTATTTGTACTGCTAAACTTTGCTGATATGAAATGGGTGAGCATGGAGAGCAGCCAAAATGACCGACACCAGACGCTGGAGTGTTTTTTCAGTCACATAACTAACAGTACAGAAAGATTAAAACGATGCTTTTCTTTGGCCTGTTGTACAAACACGGGGAGGCAGTGTGAGAGTTAGCAGGCAGATGTTCAACTCATCATTATTTTCATCATTTATATCATTCATTTATATCAGTGAGTACTCTCATGATTGTTTTCTCAGTTAATTAATTAACTTTTCATTTGGTCTATAAGAGTATAAGAAAATAGCGAAAACAGACATTATCTTTATCTAAAGTGAACAGTCCAATCGTATTTACAGTCACATGACAAAGAAAAGCAGCGAATCCTCATAAAAGAGCTGCTGGAACCACATAATGTTTAAAACTTAATTCAGTTTGATTCAGTAAATTGATTCAGCTCAAATGTTCTTATTTCTGAGGCGTGACGGTGTTAATGAGACGCCCGAACACCTTCATATTTCACAGTTTGACTATCGACTTCCCTCATGTGATATTTTTTTTATGTTTTCTGGCAGTTTATAACAAGTGATCTAAAATCAGGAAGTGAAACGAGCTTCTTTTTACATCTATATTTTATATAACACTGTGTACAGTTCTTCCATAAAAATAACTAAAACTGTACATATTGTCTATATCACATTTTATTTTATTTTTTTAAATATTTTTGTTGCTACTGTCTAATTTATAAAGTCTATTTATATTTAATTTATACTTCTTGCTTTAAGTAACTTTCCTTCACACTTGTATGTTTTCTAGTTTTATTCTACTTACTATGTTTATATTTTATTATTTTCTTTTTTCTTTATTTTTTGCACCATCATATGAAGTAAATGTGAGAACCTAATTCTGATTTTTGATGAGAAGGATTTAAGGGACACACTTCCTGCTTTGGCACTGAACATTGTCATTGGATGTAAATAGTGTGGTGATGAATTGTACAATAAGCATATAATTCTCAGGCATACTGGGGTGAAATATGGAGATTTTAACAGAGCTAAATTCAGGAGGAAAATGTTGATGACTGGGAAGCACAAGTGGGATTAAACCTGAGTGATGACCTTAAATAACAGAGAACGACTGCAGTCTGCTGGTCTGGAAACAACCTGCTCGCTGTTGTTTCTGCTGAATTGTGTCGCATGCATCTCTGATCATCCGGAGCAGAAATCCCGCCGTCAGACAACACATCGGCCTTATTGTGTCACTGTGTGTTTGTCTTGACTTGGCAGGCTGACGTTTAAAAGCACAGGGGACAGCAGAGTGCCATGTCGGTTTACCTCCTGCTGGTGAACCTCAGGATGCCGCCTGTCAGCAACACACATCCACCTCCGAGTTTACACCGAGGACGCATCAAACTACCGACACGGTTCGTTTGGAGAGGCAGTTAAAGCTCGAGGTAATAAGAGGTGTCTCTCCTCTGTACTCTAAAACATCCGCCGGTGACGAAGAATCTCCACACTACAAGATGAGTCCTCAGAGAACATCTTTGTAAAGAACCTTTTTTAAACTATCCCAAACCTTTATTCACACACACTGTACGAGTCTTCTAGAAATGCCTCTGTGTGAGATGATCTAAGAAGCTTAAAATCTTCTTTTCATAGTTGTCAAATAAATGAAATAGTTTCTGGTGTGAGGTAAAATGAAAAGAGAAGAAAGTAAAAATGTTTAAAGAAAATGTAGGGACACTCAGAGTACAACTGACTACACAGTGAGTCCTTACCTGGATTCATCGTCTCTGGCGATCAGCAGCGACATGTGGTTAGAGAGGGAGGCTGTCCTCAAGATCTCCACCGCCCTATCAGGAGACAGGATGGAGGTGAGGTCATCGGCCGGTGAACGTTGACGTGCAGCATGTAGAGCAAACATGCAGAAACATAATGAATGCAGACAGAACACAAAGGCTCACAGAACGATTTGATAGAAAGGTCATTAGTCTGCAGGTATTCGGTCAAAAAGCAAAATACAGACAAATTAAAATCATGGTGCTCGCATCGTCTGGGCACCCTGATTATCTGAACAAAGTGTTGTGCCACTCTAAGAAAAGTTGAGGAATTGGCAAATAAGATTCATCCTCTCTGCGCCGTGAATGTCCGAGAAAGTTAGTAATCCATCCCATCATTGTTATTAGATAGAGCCGAGACCAAAGTGAAAACTTCTCTCTTAACATGACTAAAAATTCAAAATACCTCTTAAAATTCTTCTGCAAACACACGCTGATAAACTGCAGGCACAGCACAGACAGACTCACCTCTCATTGGTCACCCCGATCAGACTGATGTTATTGACATCCAAAATCAGGTCACCTGACTTAAGCCGACCTGGAACAGAGAGTGACAGTCAGACAGACAGACAGAGACAGACAGGAGAATAATAACAACAATAACTCTCTGTATCTTTCCTCAGTACAAGACAAAATATGCAAAAACTACCCACCATCCAGAGCTGCCAACCCTCCTCCTATCACCCGCTTGATGTAAATGCCAAACTCTTCTCCTGTCAGCTCTCGGTAACCTCCGATTATCTTCACGCCTGCACACAGACGAGCTCAGGTTAGTTTGGAAAAACACAAACGATCTGTTGACGCCGCTGTCAGTTAATAATACACATGTTGTCTCCTGCTTCATATTTTAACATCCTGAGCTGCAGGTCAGAGACGGGTGAGACTGATCCAAAGGTCAGAGGAGTCAGGACGGAGATGCTCACCGAGTCCTTTCTTGCAGTCGCAGAACTCTAGCCTCTGTACGGCTCGGTTGATGCCGTGCGGACCCATGATCATCCTGTCAACACGCAAAAACACAACAGTTTCAGAAAGATATCAACATCCTGCCTCGTCCAAAGCCTCTCTCTCTCCCCTCCGGTGCTCTGCTGCACAAAATAATCAAATCATCACAGGATTTTGTAATTTTCTCCCGCCTCCCTCCATCCCTCCCTCCCTCCTGCACCCAGCCTCGTCCTAACCAATAAAATCTGTCGCCTCTTAAACGACACAGCAGTTGAACCGATAGGTGACCTGGATGTTATGAATCCCCTGCAGATGCAAACAGTGATTAGAAACAATCAAAGGAACATTACAAAGAACACATTAAATCCTCGACAGTCCCTGAATGTGTGTGAAGAGAGATTTGTGGGTGAGAAGATTTAGATTAAAAACTGAAGAGATTCCCCAGACGTGGTTAACGAAATCCTGCTGTCTGCCGGTCCTGTCCCGAGGCTCAGCTCACTGTTAAAGCAGAGCCGGAGTGAGTTAGTTTCAGATGCTTACGTGTGTGTGTGTGTACTGTTGTGGACAGACTGACTTCACAGGGCTGGCTCAACAGTTTTTGGGGCTCTAAGTTGAATGCGATCCGCCCCCCACACGTCTGGTGTGTAATCGTTTTGGTCCAGAGCTCCCATATTCTGATGGATATTTGCAGCCTCACTTACGAGATCTGTCCACCTCTAATCAGGTCTTCTCCAGGAGCTGAAGGTCATGAAAAACTGACAACCGGTGTAGACGTGATTCAACCTAAACAGTCCACTGCTGTTTTGCTTTGTTGGTGTTGAGTAGTTTTCGCTGTGCTGCCGACCTTGTTGTTAGCTTGTTGAACATGTTTGAATCGTTGACTTGTTTTTCAGGCAGGGTTTGATTTTACATCGTTGTGCACTCACACATGGTCACTGGTTGTTTTGCACCACTTGGTAAAGCTGGCTGCCACATTTATATTCTGTTTTTAACAAGTAAGATCAGGATAGACAGGCAGGGTTTTTGTATCTTTTGTTTTTGAATTTTTGTTGGAAAACTTTGAACTTAAGTTAGTAGAAAGTTGATTGACTGCCATCTGCAACCATTTTTCCTTGTTCACCTCACCTTAAACTTAACCTGATTTCACCAATAAATTGTACATTGGCTTCTCGATGTTTATGATTTTCTTATCCCCCCGATCACTCTGAGAAACTTACAACAACATGACAACAAACTTTAAGCTTCACCATCAAAGTTGAGAAGCAGTAACACCAGTTTATGAAACCTTACATAATTTAGCATAGTTGAATTCTTCCTCCTCTTCAATACAGAAGGAAGAAGGAGAAGGTGCGATTGAAAAACTCACTGAGGACTTTATTTGATGCTGTGAGACTTTTCTTGATTGTGCAAACACTGACTTAACTTTAGAGGCAAAAACAAGTAGTGATTTGAATATAAAAAAGACTCAACAGTTACAAGACGAGCAGGCTGAGCAGAAAGAAAAACTGATTCACTTTGGGTTTGTCACTGCTGTTTCTTTAACATGACGGTTATTTTGCCTCAAGGATTAGAGAAGACTTGATTTTCACTGAGTTGAGACTTAAAACATCTTTGATCAACAGTAATATGTCGTTCCAAAATTATTTCAGTTTGTCAGAATAATCCAACTTTCAGCAGCAAATTCTGTAAAACCTGTTCAATAATGCTGTGACTGCAGTAAAGCTAATAAAATACCACAAGTACCGACTTCATGGGCAACAGTATTTTAACAGTTCGGTATAACCAGGATTGGAGCCCAAAGCGGACAGGTAAAGATGAAGGTTCAGTTGGGTAGAGTTCAGGTAGAGGACGTGAACTGATCCAATCAAAGATCAGTCAGAGGCAGAGGTTCAGTGAGCAGGCCGGATGGATCAAGGCTGTTAGCACATTAGCGGATCTGGCAGGGACTGAATGGGAATGGGTTTATAAGTTGGTGTGCGGTAAGCTGATGAGGAAAGCTGGGAACGTATTCTGTCACAACGCCAGCCATCTCTGTCCTGTCATTTTAGATCCTGCTTCCCACCTTTCCCTGTCACCTGACCGGCCCTACCTGCACACCTGCTCCCA
This sequence comes from Scortum barcoo, assembly GCA_023238725.1. Taxonomy (NCBI): domain Eukaryota; kingdom Metazoa; phylum Chordata; class Actinopteri; order Centrarchiformes; family Terapontidae; genus Scortum; species Scortum barcoo. The sequence continues at coordinate 1,065,024 of CM041542.1, forward strand.
CTTTTTGCATCAGTCCTGTGGTAAAAATACATTCCCATTCACTCTTTGCCAGATTGTCCACCGTGCTTCTGCCTTCGCTTTCCAGCCATCTGTTTGACTATGTCTGCCTGATCTCCTGCTGGACTCACCCCACCGTCTGACCCGCTTTTGCAAAGCTTTGCCAGTTTTCACCTGGCTACCACGAGTAAATGTGAACCAGGTTACCACTGGGAATCTCAAGGCACTTACCTACCTGCAACAAATAAATGGACAATTCATTGACTTAAGCATTTCAAACTGAACCACATTTACTGTATCTGACAAGCAAACCTGTATCTCCCACCATCACACAAATAAAAAGAGTAAAAAGTAAAATATTCACTCTATATTTCCCTGCAAAAATATCTGCATCCAAGTACTGTTCTAGTACTTCTCCGTCTAAATACAGTCCTTTACTCCATCTCAGAGGTAAATATAATATTTTTACTGTATTTTTACCATCAGTATTTTTACTCCATCTCAGAGGTAAATATAGTATTTTTACTGCATCAGAAGGTAAATATAGTATTTTTACTCCATCAGAGGTAAATATAGTATTTTTACTCCATCAGAGGTAAATATAGTATTTTTACTCCATCAGAGGTAAATATAGTATTTTTCCTGCTCTCCGTTTGTCTGACAGCTTTAGTTTCTTTCCAGATGACAGTTGTTCATCCTTCCTGTCCAGTGAAAACCTGGTATCTCCAGATGTGTTGATGTTGAGTGTTTGTGATAAACTGAAGGATGAAGTCTTCCTTTATGTGTTGAGTGTTCTTCAGCTAAATGTAAATGTAATGAAATGTAAATATTAAAGAGCAGCAGCAGAAGTGGAGGAGATGAATTCAGCTCTGTAAAGACGGAGCAGCGTCTGTCTTTTCTTTTCTTGTTTTCATTTAAAGCCAGATTGATGAAGCTGTGAGGCGGCGCTGCATCAGGACCAGGTCACGTATACTGCAAGTTATGTAATGTATAATGTACAGTGAAGTGGATGAATAAAGATGCCAAGGTGAAGCGGACGTCGCTCTGATATCTCCGAAGAGCTCCCCCGGGGGGATCCCGAGGCGTTCCCAAGACAGGTAAGAGATATAATCCCTCCAGCGTGTCCTGGGTCTGCCCTGTGGTCTCCTCCTGGATGGACATGCCCGAAACACCTATATATATATATATATATATATATATATATATATATATATATATATATATATAGGAGAGACAGAGACTGTTGGATCAAAATGTTGAGAAGTCATACAAACATTTTTTTGTCTAAATGGAACCTTAATTCTGGATTTCCAGCAGTACATCCTCCTCCTGTTGATTCTTCTGATTTTTACGTGGCTTTCGTCAGCACATTCATACATTAAATGAGTCAGTAAGCTTCAAAAAAGTGCTTCTTGGATCATCTAACAAAATTTCAAGATCCTTCATGCCACACCTTTCACAAACCACAGGAGCAGATTATCAATTATTATCAATCATTATCCATCAGAGGGACTGCGGTGGAGAGTCTGCAGCCTCAGGACATGATATGGACTCACCAAACCAAAACCATCTTGAAGACAGCCAAACAAATGATTCTAATCCCAGACTGCCCTGGATCAGCAAACTTTCTGTTGCTGCAGATTCACAGGTTGGACTCATCAGACTGCCAAAGTAGAGTCTCTGTGAGGGAAACCATGTCTTCATAATAATGAGCTGACATCGAGATACAGCTTAGTATAATGATAAATTGCTAATGATATTAGCTAGTTGTGTTTCAGTAAAGTCTACCTGAAAAAATGTAAACAGACTCTTTAAGTCTGTGATCATAAATCATTTCATCCCAACCAGTGACAGAAATAAAGAATAACAACTAGACTCTATTACAAACAGACAACCTGCTGTCTGCTGGTCTGTTTGCTTCTGTAGGTCATAGAGCATATAGAGGTGTCATCAGGATTAAACTGAGACTGTTTCATAACCACTTAAGAAATGCATAGAAGTACTTTTAAGAAGCCATTTTGAATCCAGGAGTATTTTTTACATCTACATTTTGGTACTTTTAATTAATCTGATTACTTCTTCCACCACATAGACCAGGGGACATTTAGGTTTAAGATGAACAAACCTGAAACCTGCTGCAACACAACAGGACCCTTCGAGACCTGATTACTCTGAGTCACTTTGAATACCTGAGCAGACCCATGATGACTGACTGGACTCCAAATGTGAAACCAATAAAGGCGACTGGTTTTCACCTGAATCTTAATTATTATTCTTAATCTATGACGAACAAATGTTGGTTTCCACACGAACACCAACAGACTGACAGCAGCTCTCTGAGTGCCACAAACAGATGACAACAGCCGCCAACCTTCAGCGAGCCCAACTGCTGGGACACAAGGGAGCAATTAAACTGATCACTTAATACCTGATAATCTGTGTTACCTGCCACGAGTGATCAATGTCACCCTGAGGCCGGCAGCTGGGGGGGGAACACACAGTAACAGCACCGCAGAGCCACCAGGTCAGTACGAACCACCTCCTGTCACCTCGGTGTCAAATCCGCCTGATCTGCCGCTCTTCACTTTTTCAGGTTTAACCTCTGAAGGGACACACAGAGAGGTGAACACCTTGTTAAAATATGACTGCTGTGACGGCTCTCTGTCCGTTTGCTTGTTTGCTTTTCTTCTTCATGTAACCATCCACTGTGAACACCTGAGCTCCACTTCACTATCGAGGCTGCCATCTTGGTCCTTTCAGAGACTCTCTTCATGCACTTTACTCATTTTCTTTATTAGATCTCCTCCCACACAACCACTCACTTCCACCGAAGATGTTGTGGTGTTAAAACAGTGTTATAGCTGAAACAGGTTGATGATCATGGAGGCAAATTAGATCATCACTGGACTGATCAATGACAGGAGTCTGTTATTTTACAGATACTGTTTGTGTTTGTGAAGATACAGGAGGCAGATGACTGTCCAATGTTATTTATTTTCTCCTTCAGATGATTCAGCTGCTCTTCAACAGTTTAGGAATTATCAGTCAAGATTGAATTACAACACAGAGGGTCACGATTTGATTATTAAATTATTCCTGATGCATCTAAATTTTTGGATTTCTATATGTGGTTTATTTCATATATTCACTTTTAAAGTCCTCCTAATAAGACTGAGCATAGTGCTCAAAATAGTGAACATATATAAACTAAATATAATAAATACATTTTTTGTGTTGCAACGTATTTTCATACATCAAAATAAAATGTGTAAATGAAATGAAATAAATTGCTGTATCATATATTGAACATTATTTATACACAGTGTGCCCAAACACCTGTTTTTAAAGATGTTTACTGGTTTTATTTCTTTTGTCTCTTGCAGCTGCTCTGCCATCTTGGTGTGGTCCAGAAATGACACTCAGCCGATAATCAATTATAGACTTTGCTGCATCGATGCAGTATCATTCAAAAAAGCATCGCATTGCATCATAGAATCAATTATTTCCCCGACCTCTGCTCTTTACTGTATGTGAGAGTCAATCAGGATGAAAAATCTGAATATTGTTGTAGTCATGACTTGCTAACGAAAAGTTTCTTATCTGCACATCCAGCAGATATAAAGAACATGATCAGTGATCAATCATTTAGACTCATGTCCATCTGATGAGTCTATGTTCAATATTAACTCTGTTTTTGTCTCCACCACCTCCTGATTACAGCAGCTTTGTTTGAATGCAGCAGTGTTTGACTTCAGTTTAACCTCTTAAACTGAATGTTGACATCAAACTGATTATTGATGGAAAAAGTGATCAGTGTAAATAACAAACATTTGCATCATGAGGTTTCCAGCAGCTAAATATTTCCACTGAACAATGTCAGTTCATGTTTGTAATTCTGTGTTAAGATGCCTTTTATAGAAACAGCGCCCCCTGTGAGCAGCTCTGTTTGGTGTTTGCATATTTAACGTGCTGCTGTCAGTGTTTTCCCTCCCCGGATGTTCAGCCGCCACATGAAAAACAACGAGACGAGGAAAATAAAAGGCTCCTGACGGTAAAGCGCAGCAGCTGTTTTCTCAGAGATGAGTGATGCAGATGGATCCATACGCTGACAGATTATCAGCTGTGTGATGAACAGAAGCTGCTTCAGTTCAAACAGGATCACCAAGTGATCGGATCACAAAAGATCAATTGTCAGCGAACTGATGCAGGACTCACTTCACAGCTAAAGCCTGTTTACTCTCATCCACAGCAAACAGAGAGCATTTCATCTGACAGAGTTCACTTCACAGTAAGAAGGATTCCTATATGTTAAACTTTGTTCATGGATGTGAAAACCTCTTATCTTCATATCTTCAGCCCATCGGATCAGTTGAAGGCTGATCTTTAACATCTTTAAATCACTGATTTTATCCCACTCACAGTCTGAAGCTGCTTCTTTTACAAGGACGTAAAGAGAAAAGCAGAAAGAGACAGAGAAGGTGAAATTTTTCCTTTAAATTAACTTAAAGGACTGATTATTTTTTAAATCTGTCAACAATAGTTTATGAAAATTTTTTATGTTTTGAAGAAGCTGGATTTTTACCTGATAACAGCACATTTATCTCACATTGAAGGAATAAAATGTTGTCATGCTCCTTTAAAGAAGTGAACACACGCATGTGGATTTAAGAGGCTGAAAACCTGCTTCACCTCTGAAGGCTGACCCACATGGAGAGACGGGGAAAAGAAAAGCAAGGAGCTAAGTTTTAGAGAAGGAGACGAGGAGGGAGGGAAGGAAGGAAGGATGTGAGGAGGAGGTATTAACTCACCAGTAGAGGAGAGACAGCCCATTGAGTCGCTCTGCGTCCTGAGGGAGTAATGGCATCTCAGCACGACCAAGCAAAAACCAACCACCCGATCACACACACACACACTCTCACACACACTCATGCAAAGTGTGAGAGACAGCAGATGGGATGAGATGAGACGGCAGCGTCGGTTCAAACCAGGGCGGTGTGTGACCGGGAGCGGAGAGGAGAACGGAGAGGAGAGGGATGGACCTTTACATCCGCCTAGACTTTAGGGACACACTTACACATGCTGACACACACATGCTGGAGAGACACACACACACACACACACACTTACACACAGGAATCACACACACACACACACATCACATTTTCTGCACACACACACACACACACACACACAGCAGAACACACAAACATCACATTTTCTGCAGACGTGTCCTTTCTTCAGCTGCAGATTACAGAATTACAGTTAAAAACACTGAAAGCAGCTTAAATGTCTTCAGATGTTTCCTCTCAGGAAAAAGCACCTGTAAACACTGAAGGAGATCAAACAGGAAAACAAACACACACACAGTGAAAATCACATTTTATCTGACTGAGAACAAACAGGAGTCTGAATCATCCTGAACAATGTTTGTGAGATTATAGAGAGACAGATGGGAAGGAAGGAAGGAAGAAAGGAGAGAGGAAGGAGGGAGGACATAAAAGAGGACAGAAAAAGAGAGAAGGAAGTAAAAGAGGAAAGAGAAGCACATGAAGAAAGAAAGGTGGAAAGTTGGACAGAGTAAGAAGAGGACTAAGGAAAGGAAGGACAAACTGAGGAGCGAAGAAAAAATAAGGAGGAAACAGGAAGGAGAGGAGAAAGTAAAGGAGGAAAGTGGAAGGAGTGAAGAAAATAAAGAAGGAAGGAGAAAAGTGAGTGTGAGAAGCAAATAAAGGAGGAAAGAGGAAAGAGCTGGGTCAGCTTTATTTGGATTCTCTGATTTCCGTGATGCAGAAAACTCAGATAAATTTGATGATTAAACTGGAATATTGTTAAATTTTCCAAAATGTGGATGCAGTTTATTAAAATCTTTTTCTGCCATAATCAGTGTTTTTTCACAGCAAACGCTCCAAATGCTGCAAAGTTTTGGTGTCATGGTCGGACACTCAGTGAAGTTGGAAGATCACAGATCAGTGATCAATAACTCCTCAGAGAAAGGTTCAAACTGATCGACGCTCTTTCCAACTGTAGTAAGACGGACAACGAGCTACAACCTTATTTTCATTTTCATTTTTCAAACTGCTACAGAAACATCCAGTAAACTCTAGAAGAACACGTGAAAACAATTAAACTGATTTACTTCTCTACTTTGTTTATTACTCTACTGCCTTCCTTTGCTAAACTCTACTGTGTTTCTTGACTACTTTACTGCATTTCATTACTACTTTACTACTTAATTGCATTTCTTTACTGCATTTCTTTACTGTGTTTCTTTACTGTGTTTTTTTAAACTACTTTACTACGTTACATTTCAGATGGTAAACAACATGTACATAACTGAAAAGGGAGACCTGAAATTTTAAAGTTTAAAGAAATTAAACAGAAGTGCTCAAATTCAAATGTCTCCTCCTGAATGAACTCATTTGGTTTTAACAGTATTTTTACAGTTTGATTTATTTTTTCATGATCTTAAAATGGAGTAATACTGAACCATATTATTATTTAAGCTTAAAAAAAACACCAGCTCTGGAAAATCACAGTATGATGATGCATCACATCCGACAGCAACAACGGCAACCTTGTGATTTCAAAACTTCCTCAGAAATGTACACATTTGTACCCAGAACTGAAACTCGTTTCTAAATGTCGATCACAGTCCGACCCTCTGAGCTTCGACGGTGACGCATCCAAGACGAAGGTGACAGGAAATGTGACATGTCGACGACCCAGAAAAACACCAGCCAGTTTGGTGTCGTAACCTTTAATTTCTGTGTTACTGGTTATTATTATTATGATTATAATGAAGATATTAATGCATGTTAAATAGTAAAATGATTATTCTTATCCTTAAAGATCCGCTCAGAAAGCTCAGAAGTAGTTTTTGTAATATAAACTTCAGTCTGAGTGCTGAAAACAAGAATAATAATATGATTATTATTTCACCCATGGCCACATTATACACATTATAGATATTTTAAAGATATATGTTAATCCACGGGAAATGAGGATGTCTGATTACTCTTCATGATGGCTGAAGTTTGGATTAAAGCAGGTAACGTGCAGGTATTTTTGCATAAAATGAGCTAAATTAGCAGCCAATATCAGAGCGAAGATAATGCCCATTTTGTTATGATCCATTTAAACTGAATATTTTCTTTATTAGAGGCTAAAGGGATGTTACTTCATTTTTCACATTTGAACTGAACGTTAATCTTGTCAGTATGATTGCTCAGATATTTTCACATTAGCAATGCAAACAAGTTCTGTCCTAACTGGCAAAGTTAAGAGAGTAAAAAGTATTTATAATTCTTTCCTAATTGCCTGATACTTTCCAGGAATATGCTAATAATAATAAAACTATGACCTCATTGTTGTCTACAGATTAATTTATTCATATCGCCTCAAACAGCTTCTAAAAATAACACAAAATGTGGGGTTAATACAGGACTTCTGATTTTACATGTCACTCGTCGGACGGTTTGTACTCGTACCGTTGTGGCAACCGATGACGACAGAGGTGGTGACAGTTGACCACACAGGAACATCCTCTTATTAGAGACATAAATACGCCGACTGAAGGCAAACAGTCCTCCTGTTTATCAATGAAAACCTTTCATATGACTGACTGGTGAGTTCACTGCAATCAACTGTAATAACTGTGTAAATGTCTTATTTACTCTGTTTGGGTTTAGGGAGAAATTAGTTGATTACATCAAAATACCTATTTTAATAGCATTAGTTTGGCTGTTGCTTTATTTTTCTCATGTTGTTATCTACGAAACATCTGAAGAGATTTTATAGGTTAACGTGTGAAAGTATTTTGGATTGTAGAAACATGATTGTGAAACATGTTCAGATGAATTTGTAGAGCATTTTAAACTGTAGTATTTTAAACTCTAAACTGAATTTGGACCATGTACCATTATATATTATCATAACATCTATTTGACCATTTTACTTTTTAGGTGCAAAGATATTTGATATTAGTGCATTAGCCTGGTGTTACTCCACATTTTGTATAAAATCTCATAAAGTGACCTAAAATAGTGCTTTATTTTGTTTGTTTTTTTAACACAGATTTCAATATACGGGAAGAGACGCTGAAAAGGGGAAGTGGTCATATTCCTGAATTTTGAAACTTGTGTGGTCATGCATCTATCATCCTCCTTCTTCTTCAACCACAAAACCCACAACAGTTTTTAATAGAAGCACCTGAAAATAATCGGGTTTTTACGTTTTGTCACCACGCTGACTCATCTCTTTCTAACGCAAAAGTTAATCATACAAATAGAAACTTTGCCAAAATGTCGTCTGATAACCTGACCACCTCGGCCCCTGGAGGTGGTGGCTGCCCTCCGGTCGGGATTCAGCTGGAGGGGGTGATCCTGCCGCCGGTCCTCACCATCGACGTCGTACTGGGGCTGCTGGGAAACGTGGTGGCCCTGTGGATCTTCTGCTTCAAACTGAAGACCTGGAACCCAAACAACCTGTTCCTCTTCAACCTGGTCATCGCAGACTTCCTGGCCCTGGTGAGTCTGCCGCTGAGGATCGACGCCTTGCTCAGGGGCCACTGGGTGTTCGGAGATGGCCTGTGCCGGATCAACCTCTTCCTGATGTTTTCCAACCGCACAGCCAGCATCGCACTCATGACCGTGGTGGCATTTTACCGTTACTTCAAGGTGAGGAGATGAGCACTCATCGTTTTATTATATCCTACTCACACGTTCACATTTACGCTGATGATCATATTACAGTATAATACCAAAACTCTGAACACTGTCTGTTGAAGAAAATCATTTGCTAAAAAAGCTGCAAAAAATGTTAAAATGTCCAACGACTGCTACTGCAAGTGGTTGTAGTATGAGTGGAAAATCAACCAAACCACCTTAATCCATTGTGTAAAAAATACTGGAACAACATCCAGTTTTATATCAGTGTAAAAATCTGTAGAAAATAACTTGTTTGGAACAGATTTTTTTGTCAAATATTGTTTCAAAGGTCGATAATAAACACTAGTGTTCAAAAGAAAGTGTTAGTTAGTTAAAGCTCAGTGCAGGTTTGATGCTTGTTGTACGCTGCCAGTTCACTATTTGTCAATTTTGTGACAAAGTGATCAAATTTAATCCACTCCATTAGCTGATACTCATTTATCTTTACTCATTTAAATAAACTCGGCCTGAGAACATCTGTTTGAGGCTATAAACTCTCTGTTTATAGTAAAATATCAGTAAAATGATGCATCAGTGCTGTCGTCTCGCTGCAGGTGGTCCACCCTCACCACCGGTTCAACCGTATGACCAAGCGTCAGGCTGTGATCGTGTCGGTGTTCGTCTGGACGCTGGTCATCAGTCCGCGGGTTCCCATGTTGGCTTACAACCACATCAAGGGCAGCGGCGTGAAAACCCAGTGCTTCTTCTTCACCTCTTACAAAGAGGCGTCACGGGCCATCATCATCCTGGTCGGCATGCACCAGATCTTGACAGTGGTGGAGTTTGTCATCCCGATGGCCATGCTGCTGTTCTGCTCCATCCGGATCTCCAGATTCCTGAAGGACCGTCAGATGGGAAAACCAGACAAAGTGCGAAAGGCGATGCGAGTGTGCATCGCCATCGTCGTAGTGTTCATGGTGTGCTTCCTGCCCACCACGGTGACGACCATCGGGGTGTGGGTCATCCGCTCATACCGGCCCTGGGATTGCACCTCCTTCTACACCTTCACCCAGCTCACCATCGTGTCTCTGGGGCTCAACTTCCTGAACTCGGCCCTGGACCCCATCGTCTATGTCTTCTCCAGCTCCATGTTCAGGAAGGCACTCTGCAGCTCGCTGCCTCGAGCTCTGCGCTGCCGGCAAGACGCAGGCGACAGCAAGAACGGCGCGTCTTCGTCCGACAGTCAGTCGACCACACAGCAGGAGCTGAAATCCATGAGGGTCGACAGAGGGAGCGAAGCCATGTGATCAGTTATTCCTCCAAAATAAGAATGAAAATAATAATAATACTCCATTATAATGACTGTGTGAAAACTCTTCTTGTTTTTGTAGTGTTTTGAGGCTGTCTGCTTGTTTTGTGTGTTTATTTTTTTATGCTGTTAAAGCTTATTTACATCTCCATAAACATACCAGGACATTCTCATTTATGGATTTTTGTTAAATGTAAACTTTGTAATGCTTGTGATGCAAACTTCAATAAACTACAGATGTGGACTTAAATTATATTTATCTACTGTCCCTCTTAAACCTGTGAGTTTATTATATAAATCAAGTTGTTCCAGCTCTTTTTAAACCCAAACTCTGTTTTTTATGACTCCATCCGTCCTTTAAATTGGCACAAATTATTCCAAACTGTAATGAAGACAAAGCCTCTTGTTGTTATGATCCTCTCGGCTCTTTAGTTCACTGTGATGGATGATGTGCACCATCTAGTGGATTGGGAACATTGGGAACCATAGGGAACAGCAGACAGGATGAGCTTAATAATGTCTTCATTATTTCTATATAATATATATAACGGCTTTATTTGAGCAGCTGCTGGCTGAAGCAGAGAGATGGGTCAACCTCTCATCTTTGGAGACTATAAAACCAGATTGTCTGCTCCAGTGAAGAAACTGCAGCAAAGCAAACTCCACATTTAGGCCTTAATTATTGATCAGTTATGGATCCTCCCTGACAGTCATCACAGTGATCTTGAAGGTTGAAATCAGCTGTGCTCAAATGAACCACACACTCATTTTGGAGTTCAACACAATTATCCAGTTATCAGCAGAAAAACAGCTTTGATATCTTGAAATAACAAAGCTTGTTTTTTGTTGATAATGACATAATTAACTGTTGAGCTCCAGATAACGGCATTAAAGAAAAAAAGACTGTTCTGCTGTTCTCAGCTTCCATAGATTAAGCATGGTGAAACATTAAGGCTTTTTCATGGAAGTAAATGGTATTTAACATTGGACTTAAAGTAAACTTGGTTAATAGGTTTGAGGGCTGCTGCCAGAATATTTTATGAAAACTAAAAACGAATAAGCTCCTGGTCAGAGAGAAAAGTTGCTTATATTGATGTAACTTAATGTGTAATTTGTTGAACAAACTTAAAATTCCCTACATGTCTGAATTTACCATTCTGTCTCTGCTAGTTTTTAAATTGAATGATAAATAGGATGACCAATCACAACACCAGAGTTGCATCAATAAATGTAATATAAAGCATCTATACTTTATAATAATATATTTATATATAATAACGTCCTTGAAAATAAATTGTACCACCAAAAGTAGGCGACATACAAATACACGTTACACAAACAGAAAAAACAATACACACTCAAACACACACTAAGTATAAAGAACCAACTAAATTTCATAAATTAGCCTTGTGGACAAATGTACAGTACAGATCTCTTACAGAAAATGTGCTGCAGTGAAACGTCATAAACGTTGCTGCCTCTGCCTGGGCAGAAAACCAATCAGAGTTTAAGATAAGAGGGTGGCCAATCAGATTTCAGCCCTGAGCCACTCCCTGAAAGATATCTGATGATTTTCCGGGTCTGAATGTGATGTCACAAATCAAACTCTACCTGAGGGTCTGCCGTCACGCTACCAGTGCTGTGAAACTTCATTCACCGGCTGTAGTGCTGTAGTGTGGTTGTCTCCATCAGACGCCTGCGATCTCTCGCTGGACCCGGACACAGCCAACAACGTCAGTTAGTTAAAATGTATATTTTCTTAATTCATTCTGTTTCCTGCATCAATATTTTCAAGTTGTTGTTGTTTCATTTCAGCATCTTGTTTATTTGTTTTCTGTCGAAACAAGGGTTTTTTTCTTTTCTTGCTTTCCACAGAAAAGCTGGTGATGACTTTGGAGAATAATTTATTTCTAGAAAGGATGCCCACTTTTTTTTAATAAACCGAAACAATCCTGGTCTTTGAAGAAGAAATGTGTTATAGCTCCATCTGCTGTTGGGTTTATGCATATTAAATAAAGTAAATAAAATAAAATAGTCTCTTTTTCTTTTTTTCTGCATGAATCTGATCCTATTGATCTAATGCAGGTTTTAATGCCATTTATGTGATTATTATTATTATTATTGTTACATTTGAAAGTATTGATTGGCAAACAGCTTTGGTTTCCTGTAAAATGTGTCCCTGAACGCAGCGTCAGACCGTCCGTGGTGCGTTCAGGTTCCTGCTCCAGATCTGCGCAGACTCAGAACCGAGCCGCCTGCAGAGCCCGCAGCACGGGGGTGCGCTCCATTTATTCTTCATGTGACCCGGTGGGGCGGGGCTTCCGTTCCTACAACCAAAAACAGCTCAGGTAGAGGATTATTTTTATACAGGATGATATCAGAGATAATTATAGACATTAATATACCATCCTTCATCAATAAATGATGAATAAACAGCTGTATTATTTTATTATTATTATTTTATTTCTTTTTCATTTTTGTATGAAAGTACTTGAATATTTGCTCCGTCTGATCTGATATAAATATCACATTTTATCTGCAGGGTCACACACACGTGGTGTATTTATGTTCTCAGTTTCCCAGCAGCAGCTCCACCCGCCCGGGCGGTGCCGGCACTCAAATGAAGCCCTCCTTTCGGTGCTCGTTATTCTGGGGGTGTCCGCCCTCCTCCCTCAGTCAGTGGGTTCATCTCATCTGTACGTCTGAGATCAACGTCCGTCTGAGCGTCCATCAGCCCCCCCCCCCGCATCCGGACCCCCCTCCATCAGGATGCGGAGGAGGATGAAGAGGATGGAGATGATGGAGATGATGGAGATGATGGAGGACCAATAAGCAGCTGTAATCTTCCTGCAGGGTGTCACAGTGTGTCGGTGCTCCTCGGTGAGTTTATTCAGGCCCTTTGTTGTCATCAGGCCTTTAATTATATTTTATTTAATTACAGGATTTCCTGCAGATTTTCATCCTCACATTAAAGGGATTTTTCTTCATGTTCTTCCTCCTCCACATGGTTTCTGATCTTTCCTGATCTGTGCAGTCACAAGCCTCCAATAATCTGATAATAATACTGATAACATATAAAATAATGCTGTAATCTGTAAAATCTTATTTATTATGTTTCTATATGGATTAACAGTGTGTTATTGTGTAACCTGTAAAATTTCACCTTTTCACCACATTTTATTACTTATGGTAGTTTTTTTTTTTTTATCTCTGCTGAATATCAATAATATCAGTGAATTTACTCAAAAATTATTCTAACTTGTACTTTATTTTCTGTTTGATACTGCTTTACATGTCTGTTAAAATAGGCTTTTTCACTTTTCACACTTTGAAGACCAGATTTTTTTTTTTGTTCAATGTAAAATCTTATTTCATTATTATTATGTCCTATATCTTCAAAAAGAACATACTTTAATACCTTGACATTAAATATGAAACTACAATAAAGACTGAAAGTCAAAGTGTTGAAAAAAGCTGTGATTTTACTGGAGTGTCTGTTTGCTACCTCACAGCCTGACGCTAAGACAGTTTCCATCTGTTTCCAGACTTTATGCTATGCTAAGCTGAATATCTCCTGGCTGCCCTTCTTATTTTCTGTCTGATCCTGGTAATCATATTTTTAAAAATGTCCAACATCCCTTTAATATACAGGTCACATCAGGGTATTTGGGTGTTTCCTGTTTCGCTGCAGGGTGCCGGGCTCGCCGTCCTGCATGGCCTCAGTCGCTGCAGGTTTCTGGGGTTCTGCTGCTTGCTGCACACACCCCAAACTCTACAGAACCGGCAGTCTGAAGCTGGGTCGAGGCCGCTCGCCGCCACGCATGCTGTCCGGCCGGAGATGTTCGGGCGTGTCCGGCCTCGGGGGCGGCGCCGTGTCCCCGGGGCCGGTCTCAGCGGAGGTGGTGGAGCGCGGCGGGGCGGCGGGCGAGGCCAGCAGGGAGCTGTTTGAGGCCTGCCGGAGCGGAGACCTGGAGCGGGTTCGTAAACTGGTGACGGCCGAGAACGTGAACAGTCGGGACACGGCGGGAAGGAAGTCCACACCTCTGCACTTTGCTGCAGGTGAGACACCTTCAGACTGCTGATAAATCTTTAAATAAATGTATTGATTACTTCTCATTTCACTGCCTCATCTTCTGATTTAGACCTCTGAACAAATCCAGAATAAAAACCGTCTGTAAAAACTGTGATCTGGACAAAAACATTAAACTTCAGTTGTATGCTGATGATTTCTTCCTGTTTCTATCCAAACTGCATTTGGATTTTTTAAATTATTTCAAATAGTAGAAAGATTCATTAATTAAGTCTGTCTTTTGACAAGCCATGCCAAATATAGTTAAAATGTTTTCCATCCCTTGTTTACAGAGATAACACTGTAAAAAGAAATATACTGACTGATATCACAGTTATATGAAGATAACCCTGCAAAAACTGTGATTGTATCAAGGGTTTTATTTCATTTTAGACAATAATACTAAAGTAAATTAAATATACATATAATTTACCCACTAAAGTTCTGATGTTGCTTCTCCACCTTGATAATGCTTTAATATTGAAGCCACTTCCTCCTGGCGAGCTTCGATAGTTGCTGCTGCTTTACTGTAAATTTACTGAATAATTTATTGTGTTTGAACAAAACGAGACACAAAGACGTCTGAGCGTTCAGACGGTATGAATAATAAACCACGGGGCTTATGAATGATTCCTGACCTCTGAGAATTATCCAGCTAACTCTCTCCGCCTCTTCAGGGTTCGGTCGTAAAGACGTCGTGGACTTCCTCCTCCAGAACGGCGCCAACGTCCACGCCAGGGATGACGGAGGGCTGATATCCCTCCACAACGCCTGCTCCTTCGGCCATGCTGAGGTACAGCATCCCTCCTCCTCCAACCTCCACCTGTAAAATCTTTGATTTTTTCTTTAAACCTCTTAAAGTTTGCGTTGTTTTCTTGTAGGTGGTGAGTCTGTTGCTTCACCACGGGGCGGAAGCAAATGCAAGAGACAACTGGAACTACACTCCACTCCACGAGGCAGCGATCAAGGGCAAGATCGACGTGTGCATAGGTACCAACAGTCATACCGTACAAAAACCCACACACACTGACAGCAACACAAACAACAGAAATGAGTTTATTGTTCTTATAAAACAGGAGGAAACTTACTTCAGGTTACCTTTGAAAGAAAAACTGAGAACCAGAGCTGTTTGGGAACTTTTGCTTTCACAAATTGATGAAATTGAGAGGCTGCTGCACAGGAATCATGATCCTTATACAAAATTTATAATTGGTGTGATTTTCTTGCCAAATTAATGCTTGTAATGAAAAAAAAACACATCATCACTTACAAGTGATTATATTTCTGTGCTGAAGACTTTCATTATATCCTTGCCACAGAAATGACATGTTGACAGATCCATTACACCGTTATGTCAGCCAAACAATGACAGTATGTACGTTGTTAAAGAAATATATATTGACAGGGCTCAGGAGATAAACGCACCTTTAAAGAGCTGCTGTTGGTTGAAAACTGATATATCAGCCAGCTTACTGCAGATTTATCTGTATCGAGTGTAAGTAACAAAACTTTTCATAAACTTGGTTTGATTCTTTGGTTTGAAAGTGTCTCCATTACAGAGTTTCTCCACCAGAGAGCATGAAATGTTGATAATTACGCTATAAAACATCATGAAATATTGATATCAGCCTAAAAGTGCAGTCAGAACAAGAAATTTAGTTAAGTTGCTTCAAATTTTACACAAAGTTCCAACAAACTAATCTATGAAGATAGAGACAGACGTAGAGTAGAAATATAGACATAGAGTTAAAAACAAGAATCTGAACAAGGATGAGAAAAGAATAAATATACAACTATATAGATAATACACACAAGTCTGAAGTGATGCCTTCAGAGTAACGTAAAGATTACAGCAGCAAGAAGAAATACACGCACGTTTGTCCCCCAACTGTCATCTATCCATCCATCCATCCATCCATCTTCATCCGCTTGGTCCGGGACCGGGTCGCGGAGGCAGCAGTCTGAGCAGAGATGCCCAGACTTCCCTCACCCCAGACACTTCCTCCAGCTCTTCCAGGGGGGATCCCCGAGGCGTTCCCAGGCCAGCCGAGAGACATAGTCTCTCAGCGTGTCCTGGGTCTTCGCCCGAGGCCTCCTCCCTGGTGGGACATGCCTGGAACACCTCCCTAGGGAGGCGTCCAGGGGGCATCCAAAATAGATGCCCAAGCCACCTCAGCTGACTCCTCTCGATGCGAAGGAGCAGCGGCTCTACTCTGAGCTCCTCCCGAGTGACCGAGCTTCTCACCCTCTCTCTAAGGGAGTGCCCAGCCACCCTGCGGAGGAAACTCATTTCGGCCGCTTGTATCCAGCTGATCTTGTCCTTTCGGTCATTACCCAAAGTTCATGACCATAGGTGAGGGTGGGAACGTGTAGATTGACCGGTAAATCGAGAGCTTTGCCTTTCGACTCAGCTCCTTCTTCACCACGACGGTCCGGTACACCGACCGCATAACTGCGGACGCTGCACCAATCCGCCTGTCAATCTCACGCTCCATCTTTCCCTCACTCGTGAACAAGACCCTGAGATACTTGAACTCCTCCACTTGAGGCAGGACCTCTCCACCCACCCGGAGAGGGCACGCCACCCTTTTCCGGTCGAGAACCATGGCCTCGGATTTGGAGGTGCTGATTCTCATCCCAGCCGCTTCACACTCGGCTGCAAACCGCTCCAGCACATGCTGAAGGTCCTGGCTTGATGAAGCCAACAGGACAACATCATCTGCAAAAAGCAGAGATGAAATCCTGTGGTTCCCAAACCGGACTCCCTCCGGCCCCTGGCTACGCCTAGAAATCCTGTCCATAAAGATTATGAACAGGACCGGTGACAAAGGGCAGCCCTGCCGGAGTCCAACATGTACTGGGAACAGGTCTGACTTACTGCCGGCAATGCGAACCAAGCTCCTGCTCCGGTCGTGTACAGAGACCGAACAGCCCTTAGCAAAGGCCCCGGACCCCATACTCGCGGAGCACCCCACAGAATACCACGAGGGACACGGTCGAATGCCTTCTCCAGATCCACAAAGCACATGTGGACTGGTTGGGCAAACTCCCATAAACCCTCAAGCACCCTGCGGAGGGTATAGAGCTGGTCCAGTGTTCCACGACCAGGGACGAAAACCGCATTGTTCCTCCTGAATCCGAGGGTCGACTATCAGGCCGAATTCTCCTCTCCAGTACCCTGGCGTAGACCTTCCCAGGGGAGGCTGAGAAGTGTGATCCCCCTGTAGTTGGAACACACTCTCCGGTCCCCCTTTTTAAAAAGAGGGACCACCACCCCAGTTTGCCACTCCAGAGGCACTGTCCCCAACCTCCATGCAATGTTGCAGAGGCGTGTCAGCCAAGACAGCCCCACAACATCCAGAGACTTGAGGTACTCAGGGCGGATCTCATCCACCCCCAGGCGCCTTGCCACCGAGGAGCTTGCGAACTACCTCAGTGACTTCGGCTTGGGTGATGGACGAGTCCACCTCAGAGTCCCCAGCCTCTGCTTCCTCACTGGAAGGCAGGTCGGTGGGATTGAGGAGATCCTCGAAGTATTTCTTCCACCGTCCGACAATGTCCTCAGTTGAGGTCAACAGCTCCCCACCCGCACTGTAAACAGTGTTGGCAGAGTACTGCTTCCCCCTTCTGAGGCGCCTGGACGGTTTGCCAGAATCTCTTCGAGGCCGACCGATAGTCCTCCTCCATGGCCTCACCGAACTCCTCCCAGACCCGAGTTTTTGCCTCCAGGACCGTCCGGGCTGTGGCTTGCTTGGCCTGCCGGTACCTGTCAACTGTGTCAGGAGTCCCACAGGCCAACATGGTCCGATAGGACTCCTTCTTTAGCCTGACGGCATCCCTTACTTCCGGTGTCCACCACCGGGTTCGGGGATTGCCACCACGACAGGCACCAGAGACCTTGCGTCCACAACTTCGAACCGCCCGCGGCGTCGACAATGGAGGCAGAGAACATGCAGTCCACTTGGACTCAATGTCCCCAGCCTCCCTCGGAATCTGTGAGAAGCTCTTCCGGAGGTGGGAGTTGAAGACCTCCCTGACAGAGGGCTCGGCCAGACGTTCCCAACAGACCCTCACAATACGTTTGGGTCTGCCAGGTCTGTCCAACTTCCTCCTCTGCCAGCAGAGCCAACTCACCACCAGGTGGTGGTGATCGGTTGACAGCTCAGCCCCTCTCTTTACCCGAGTGTGTCCAAGACATACGGCCGGAGATCAGATGAAACGACAACAAAGTCGATCATCGACCTCCGGCCTAGGGTGTCCTGGTGCCACGATGCACTGATGGACACCCTTATGCTTTCGAACATGGTGTTCGTTATGGACAAACCGTGGCTTAGCACAGAAGTCCAATAACAGAACACCGCTTCGGGTTCAGATCGGGAGGCCGTTCCTCCCGATCACGCCTCCAGGTATCACTGTCTTTACCCACGTGAGCGTTGAAGTCCCCCAGTAGAACAATGGAGTCCCCAGTCGGAGCACTATCAAATACCCCTCCCAGGGACTCCAAGAAGGCCGGGTACTCTGTACTGCTGTTCGGCCCGTAGGCACAAACAACAGCAAGAGACCTATCCCCAACCCGAAGGCGCAGGGAAGCGACCCTCTCGTTCACCGGGGTGAACTCCAACACGTGGCAGTAGCTGAGCTGGGGAGCTATAAGCAAGCCCACACCAGCTCGCCGCCGCTCACCCTGGGCAACTCCAGAGTAGTGGAGGGTCCAGCCCCTCTCAAGGAGCTGGGTTCCAGAGCCCAAGCTATGCGTGGAGGTGAGCCCGACTATCTCTAGCCGGTACCTCTCAACCTCCCCACACGAGCTCAGGCTCCTTCCCCCCCAGCGAGGTGACATTCCATGTCCCTATTGCCAGAGTTTTGTTCCAGGGATTGGGTCGTCGAGGCCCCTGCCACCACGACTGCTACCCAAACCACATTGCACCGGCCCCTCATGGACCTTCCTGCATGGTGGTGAGCCTACTGGAAGGCGGGCCCACGTCGCCATTTCGGGCTGAGCCCGGCCGGGTCCCGTGGGCAAAGACCCGGCCACCAGGCGCTCGCCTGCGAGCCCCAACCCCAGGCCTGGCTCCAGGGTGGGGCCCCAGGTAACTGCCAATCCCGAGGCGACGTGGCAGTCCTTGTTGATTCTTTTCTTTCTTCATGGTGGCAGGGCTTGTGAACCGCTCTTAGTCTGGCCCGTCACCTAGGACCTGTTTGCCATGGGAGACCCTACCAGGGGCGTAATGCCCCTCGACAACATAGCTCCTAGGATCATTCGGGCACACAAACCCCTCCACCACACATTGGTAAGGTGGCGGTTCAAGGAGGGGCCAACTGTCATCTGTTGTGCAAAAAGAAAAAACACTTAATGAACCACAAAACACTGTAAATTGTCAAATTTAATGTTTTTTGTGTTACTGTTTCCTGTTCATGTGTGTGTGTGTGTGTGTGTGTGTGTGTAGTGTTGCTGCAGCACGGCGCCGAGCCGACCATCAGGAACACGGACGGTCGGACCGCTCTGGATCTGGCAGAACCGTCGGCCAAAGCAGTGCTGACAGGTGAGCAGCACCAAGACTGAGCAGTTCTCTATAAACTCATTTATGTACTTTTCTCCACACTGATTTATTTTATTATCTCTATTTTATCTGATTTATGATCTGTATGTTCGATGTTACATATCAGGATTCCATTACCTGATCTGTCTTATCATTTAGTTTAAAATCAGGAAAAGAAAGACTGATTTTTGTCTGACTGTTTTTCAGGTGAATACAGAAAAGATGAGCTCCTGGAAAGTGCGAGGTACATTCATGTTAAACTCTGTCTGTCTGAACAATGTTATAACTGTATAAAACAGAAGTAAATCAATTTATAATGAAATCTACCTGATCAGAAAAGTCTTCTTCACTGAGTTAAAGCCTGAAGTCGATTAATCAATCAGTCCATCCATAGAAAACTAAGCAAGTATTTTCAAGATTTACGATTTAAGATTTTTGTTATCCTGTGCACAACAATTACATGTAGAAGTCACTGGCAATGAAACTCTCAAGTCCATATTTAGAAAGAAAGACCACATGCAAAAAGAAAAATAGATATAGAAAAAAAATCTATAATAAACTTAAAACCTAAAATATAAATTATACAACTAAATAAAATGTATGAATAAAGATAAAATACAACAGATTATATATGGAAAATACTGTTGGATTTGATGATCAGTTTGTCATTTTATTGCCATTTTTCAACAGAAATGTCAAACATTCACCATCTCAGCTTCAAGTGTGAAGATCTGCTGATTTTCTTTTGTCATATATGATAACTGAATGAATATTTTTGAGTTTTTTGACACTAAATATAAAATGTACATACAGTATATGGATACTGAATGTTATATGTATATAAACAGTCATTCTATGGATCATGAAAAGAAGCTGCAGGTCAATCAGCTGTGAACGTAGTTCTTAGTTGCAGATTTGATGATGCTGATTGTTCGACAGGAGCGGTAACGAGGAGAAGCTGATGGCTCTGCTGACGCCGCTCAACGTCAACTGTCACGCCACGTCAACTGTCACGCCAGCGACGGACGAAAGGTGAGTTTTTGACGTCAGCCTTTATGATCATATTTAAGTCACACAAAAAAGCTTCTCTGGAGACGGACTTTGTAAAACGTAGCAGGGTTTTCGACCCTCGTACGTCTCTGTTCGTCCACCCAAACAAAGATGGAGATGCATACATACATTATACATCAAAAATTCAACTGCATGAACAGTGAAGTTTTGATCTGTGTCATCATTTAGTGAAAAAAACAGAAAAAGAAAACCTGATTTTGTCTGATTATTCTGAGTGGGCGAGGCGGTCTTGGTTGCCTTGGTTACGCTCAGCGTGTCCTGTAATCATCATCGTCCTGTCGTTTCAGTCGACGCCGTTACACCTGGCGGCCGGTTACAACCGCATCAAGACCGTCCAGCTGTTACTGCAGCACGGCGCCGACGTTCACGCCAAGGACAAAGGGTAAGACCAGGCTGATGTTGGTATCTTTTTAAGGATCCTTATGAGTACAGAAAAACAGACTTTATGTTAGTTTTAGTCATTTCTATGAGCCTCTTACAGCTATTAAGACTCAAAGGAGGAAAATACAGTTTCATATACTTCAGGTGACTGTTTGCATCCTAGTTTGACTGCAGCAAGTTTGATTAGTTTTTAATAACTAATAATAAAAAACTTTATTTGTACAGAACTTTTTAAAACAAAGTCTAACCCTAACCTCTAACACTAACAAAGTGATTTACATGGTTAAGACATTACAAGAGTGAAGATAAAGATAAAGATAAGAACACGCCAGATAATAATAAAACAGATAAGATAGTAATTTAAGTTATTTAAAAGATGTCGCTGATTCTGCAAACTTCAGATCTAAACCAAATAATAATAGGTATTATTTATGATAATTATGATGGATGTATAATCAATAAAAAAATCATGTTTAGTTTCCTGTTGATGCTTGATTTTTTCCAGTAAATAAGTTGTATTTGCACTTTTCAATTCTGACATCTTTTCTCTGAGAATATTAACTGTAAATAACAACTCGATTAGTGTAATGTCTGCAGGTCTTCCTCATACATCAGTAGCAGTATTTGAAGCCGTATCAGTAATACTAGTTTGTAGTATTAACACTGTGCTGCTGTTTCCTCTCTGTTTCAGCGACCTGGTTCCTCTTCATAACGCCTGTTCATACGGTCACTACGAGGTCACTGAGCTGCTGGTGAAGGTCAGTTTCTTTGTTTTATATTCATCACATATGTTTCTAATATTGTCTTCTGTTTCTCCATCATTTATTCCACGTGTCTCTTTTTAAATGTGGCACAGATCACTCTGATTTTGTGTCGTTCAAATTAAATTAATTTAACCTGATTTTGATACCAATAAAGTTTCATATAGAGACGTAATTAAATATGAATCTTTGACCTTAAATAGTATCAACATGGTGTTTGGATTAACTTCAGATGGATTGAATATTTTCAGTCTTCAAACTGAAAAAGTGTGTGTGTGTTCAGCACGGAGCCTGTGTTAACGCCACGGACCTGTGGCAGTTCACCCCTCTGCATGAAGCTGCTTCGAAGAACCGTGTCGAGGTACAGTCTGATGCTGTGTTACGTTCATAATCCATTTCATAACCTCGATGTGTTTTATTTTTATTATCTTCACAACTGAGTATATTTTAAATCAAAACGAGCATTGAGTTATGATGAAAGAAACAACACGAACATGTTTGCTGTGAAGAGCCGATAAGCACCTTTTTATCACAGCTGAAGCCTTTTTCTGGATCATTAACTGTGTCCACAACTACACACTGACTTCCTGTTTCCTGTACCTGTGTTTGTGTGCAGGTGTGTTCCCTCCTGCTGAGCTATGGAGCCGACCCTTCCTTCCTCAACTGTCACAATAAAAGCTCCATCGACCTCGCTCCAACATCGCAGCTGAAAGAACGACTGGCCTGTACGTTCACGTCGCTGTCTGCAGGGATGGAAATTATGCAAATACAAACAAATATGAACAGACACAGAAAAAAACACTGACATGACAGCAAGATGTGCCAAACAGATGTGCCAAAATGTGAAATAAGCTTTAAGCTATCTAAGTTATCTTTCTGTTTATTAAGATTATGCATTTTGAGTTATGTTGGCCTGTTTTTTGTTAAAAGCTTTTTAATAATAGACCCTTCAGAAAAACTTTTCCCATCTTTCAAACAACAAGAAAAATAATAATTACTGAAATATTTCTTTCTGATGTCCTTCATAAACAGTTTAATGTTTTTTATTAGACTCAGTTTACACTTTTTGTCCTGTTTTGAAGATGAAGTTCAACTTTTTATTATTGTTTGATTAATTAAACATGTAGTTTCTGTATGAGGAGTAAAAAACAGCTTGTGATAAAGCCACATCGACCTACAGCGCAGCTTCATGTTAGGCCCACTAAACACAACTTTTACATCCAAACTGGAAGTTATAGCATCAAGTCAGACAGAAATACGTCTGTAGTATATCAGCGTTATGAGTCTCTTCCTGTGAGACCGGCTGTCACTGCTGCTGTTCATCCTGTAGATGTTTATGTCTTCGTCTCTTTGACTCTTCTGTCCACGTGGCTCTCCGACAGACGAGTTCAGAGGTCACAGTCTGCTGCAGGCAGCCAGAGAGGCCGACCTGCTGCGAGTCAAGAAGCATCTGAGCCTGGAGACCATCACCTTTAAACACCCACACACTCAGGACACGGCGCTGGTGAGACTTTTTATTCATACTCACTGTTTGTCTGTTTCCTAAATTCATCTTCAGTGCACTGCCGTCTGCTTCACTAACATCTGTAATGTTATTAAAGCTGGAAAAAGAAAATTAAATTTGTCTGTTTCAGCATTGTGCATCTGCCTCTCCATACCCGAAGAGGAAACAAGTGTGTGAACTTCTTTTGAGGAAGGGCGCCAACGTCAACGAGAAGACTAAAGAGTGAGTGCTGACTGATGGTCCCGTTTCATTTTGGTTCAGTTTGGTTTAAAGAAAAAAAGAAAGAAAGTGACGTGATGCCTCTGTGCTCCTCAGCATGATGACTCCTCTCCACCTGGCATCAGAGAAAGCCCACAACGACGTCATCGAGGTGCTGATCAAACATGAAGCCAAGGTCAGAAGTCAGAGCATGTTGAGCTGAAAGGACGATAACAAATGTGGCCGTTTGTCCGCAGTCACATGTGTTTAAAGTTGCAGTTAAAATCATTTGGTGTAGTAACAGATGAGGCTAACGTCCTTCGCCTCCGTCCAGGTGAACGCCATGGACCACCTCGGCCAGACGGCGCTGCATCGAGCCGCTCACTGCGGACACCTGCAGACCTGCAGACTGCTGCTGAGCGCCGGCTGCGACCCGCTGATCACGTCGCTGCAGGGACTCTCTCCTTTAGAGCTGGGCAACGAGAGCGTGCAGGAGATACTGCAAGGTGGGCTGCTGATAGGGTTTCACTTATGTCGACTGCACTTTTCTTTACCTGCATATCCAGGAGACTCCTGTGTCTTTATGTTGAACATGTCCTCACCCTTATTCTCATCTTATGGTGGATAAATTCTCTCAGCAGAAGGAGCTCTGATCAGGAACTCTGAAGTCGACCGACAGCTGCTGGAAGCCTCCAAAACAGGAGATCTGGAAACTGTCAAGGTGGTTTAAACGACTTCACAGTTTAGTTATTGACGACCGCTGACAGCTCAATAAAACTTTGTTCATTTCAGTCTCCTCTCTCCTGTTTCTTTTCCTTTTTCTCTCTCTCCATTCACGTTGTCCATCTCTGTAGAAGCTCTGCACGATGCAGAACGTGAACTGTAGGGACGTTGAAGGCCGACAGTCGACGCCGCTTCACTTCGCCGCCGGATACAACCGGCTGGCTGTCGTCCAGTTCCTGCTGCAGCATGGAGCTGACGTCCACGCCAAGGACAAAGGGTGACGAGGCCTGTGGGCTTTATTCACCGAGGAAATTAAAGAAATAAATAATAGTCATCTCATCTCGACTCGCCGTCTCTAAAAAAAGTTTTTTTTATGACTTTTTTAACAAATCAGTTATAAACTCTGTGTGTTTGAATTTGAGGGTTTTTATGCAGCTCTTCTTTTTTAAGTATTTCTGAAATGTTTTGTAAATCTCTCTCTCTCTCTCTCTCTCTCTCTCTCTCTCTCTCTGGTTTAGAGGTCTGGTTCCTCTCCATAACGCCTGTTCGTATGGTCACTATGAGGTTGCTGAGCTGTTGGTCCTTCACGGCGCTGTGGTCAACGTGGCCGACCTCTGGAAGTTCACGCCGCTGCATGAAGCTGCCGCAAAGGGCAAATACGACATCTGTAAACTCCTGCTGCAGGTACACACACACACACACACACACACTGAGCAGGTGAAGGTTTGTTGTGTCTCGTCAGTTTTCTGTAACGTTTCAAGTCGTCTCCAGCACGGCGCCGACCCGACCCGAAAGAACCGGGACGGTAACACCCCCCTGGATCTGGTGAAGGACGCCAGCTGACACGGACGTCCAGGACCTGCTGCGAGGCGACGCCGCCCTGCTGGACGCCGCCAAGAAAGGCTGCCTGGCCCGAGTGAAGAAACTCTGCACGCCCGACAACGTCAACTGTAGAGACACACAGGGGAGACACTCGACACCGCTACATCTGGCCGGTACTGAAACACACACACACACCTGAGCCTCGTGTCTTATTGCAAACCTAAATGAAAATATTACTTTAATATTAAAATTACACCTGTGTGTGTGTGTGTGTGTGTGTGTGTGTGACAGCCGGCTATAATAACCTGGAGGTGGCAGAGTACCTGCTGCAGCACGGAGCTGAGGTCAACTCTCAAGATAAAGGTGGACTGATTCCTCTGCACAACGCCGCCTCCTACACAGGGGTAAGGAGGGATAACACACACACACACACACACACACACACGTAGAGTTACCTCATTGTGTCCTTCTGATTGATGAGCTGCTGATTGAAGAGACAGAAACACAAACACACCAGCGATGAGAAATGAAATGACGAGCGTGTGTGTTTAGGTCTGTGTGTGTGTGTGTGTGTGTGTGTGTGTCACTCTCCAGGCCTCTTGTCCAGTCAGACCAGTTGATTAAAACAGAGGCTCGACCATCATTTTCTATTCATCCCTCGCTCTCATCCACCAGGCTGCGTTCAAGATTTTCATCGATGTCTGCACAACATTCACATGGAAATGAAATTCTTAAATCAGAGCTCCATAAAACAATGCTCAAATATATATAAAAAGCTAAAAATACAGTGTATCCGGAAAGTATTCACAACGCTTCACTTTTTCCACATTTTGTTATGTTACAGCCTTATTAAGGCTTATTAAGGCTCTGACCCTTCTTGTAGATGGCATCAGTGTTTGTTTATTGACACTGATGCCATAATGACAACATGAAAAAAGTTTGAGATTTTTGCAGATGTTTTAAAAATAAAAAACTAATAAATCAATAAATCATGTACATAAGTATTCACAGCCTTTGTTCTCAATACTTTGTTGATGCACCTTTGGCAGCAATTACAGCCTCAAGTCTTTTTGAATATGATATGATGCCACAAGCTTGGCACACCTATCTTTGGGCAGTTTCGCCCATTCCTCTTTGCAGCACCTCTCAAGCTCCATCAGGTTGGATGGGAAGCGTCGGTGCACAGCCATTTTCAGATCTCTCCAGAGATGTTCAACTCGGATTCAAGTCTGGGCTCTGGCTGGGCCACTCAAGGACATTCACAGAGTTGTCCTGAAGCCACTCCTTTGTTATCTTGGCTGTGTGTGCTTAGGGTCGTTGTCCTGCTGAAAGATGAACCGTCGCCCCAGTCTGAGGTCAAGAGCGCTCTGGAGCAGGTTTTCATCCAGGATGTCTCTGTACATTGCTGCATTCATCTTTCCCTCTATCCTGACTAGTCTCCCAGTTCCTGCCGCTGAAAAACATCCCCACAGCATGATGCTGCCACCACCATGCTTCACTGTAGGGATGGTATTGGCCTGGTGATGAGCGGTGCCTGGTTTCCTCCAAACATGACGCCTGGCATTAACGCCAAAGAGTTCAATCTTTGTCTCATCAGACCAGAGAATTTAGTTTCTCATGGTCTGAGAGTCCTTCAGGTGCATTTTGGCAAACTCCAGACGCAGGCTGCCATGTGCCTTTTACTCAGGAGTGGCTTCAGTCTGGCCTCTCTACCATACAGGCCTCTGATTGGTGGATTGCTGCAGAGATGGATGTGTCCTTCTGGAAAGGTTCTCCTCTCTCTACAGAGGTACGCTGGAGCTCTGACAGAGTGACCATCGGGTTCTTGGTCACCTCCCTGACTAAGGCCCTTTTCCCCCGATCGCTCAGTTTAGACGGCCGGCCAGGCTCTAGGAAGAGTCCTGGTGGTTCTGAACTTCTTTCATTTATGGATGATGGAGGCCACTGTGCTCATTGGGACCTTCAAAGCAGCAGAAATTTTTCTGTTATTTCTGTACCCTTCCCCAGATTTGTGCCTCGAGACAATCCTGTCTCTGAGGTCTACCAACAATTCCTTTGACTTCATGCTTGGTTTGTGCTCTGACATGACATGTGTCAGCTGTGGGACCTTATATAGACAGGTGTGTGTCTTTCCAAATCAAGTCCAATCAACTGAATTTACGACAGGTGGAACTCCAATTAAGCTGTAGAAACATCTCAAGGATGATCAGTGGAAACAGGATGCACCTGAGCTCAATTTTGAGCTTCATGGCAAAGGCTGTGAATACTTATGTACATGTGATTTCTCAGTTTTTTATTTTTAATACATTTGCAAAAATCTCTTTTTTCACGTTGTCATTATGTGGTGTTGTGTGTAGAATTTTGAGGAAGAAAATGGAATAATAACATATAACAAAATAACTAAATGTGGAAAAAGTGAAGCATTGTGAATACTTTCTGAATGCACTGTAAATTACAAATAATAAAATTAAATATGGACTAAAACAAATTATAAAACCAAATAAAAATATGTAACTGAGTAAATAATATACAGATAATGTCAGCAGTAATAATGTGAATGTTACAAGGAACAAAACTGATTGTAGTTTAAAAGTCTTCTGGCCGTTCTTTATTGTTTCTGGATTAAAGTCAATCTGCTGCTACTTTGCTTTTGTTGATAACATCGTCAAAGTAAAGCAAAGAGACAGACAGACAGATTCAGATATAAACAAACTGTTTGACTCAAACACTCACACTGAATCAGCAGATGAGTTTAAACTGTGATTTGTAAATGAACATTACTCTGTTTTCCACAGACGCTTTATCCTTAAAAATTAAAACTTTCTTCTTCTGTCCATTAAATCTCTGCAGATCTTTGAAATTTACATTTAATTTATATCTCCAACACTTTAAGTGGATTCAACCCAGAAACCTCATCCAATAAGCTGCACTGCTTTATTTCACTGCAGTCTGAATGTGTTGAATGTGCATCACTACACACAGACTGTTTAAAAAACACGAGGGAGTCTGCTCTGATCTTTATTTAGAAAAAATCCTTTTTAAGAGGGAGAAAATGAAAAAAAAAAACTTCAGGAGGAGCGACAGAAACAGATTGTGCGTTCAGAATAAATCAAATAAAATCTGAGTGTGGACAGACGACAGACACGTGCAGGTTTTTTTCTTTCTCTTCTGACGTTAAGGATTCATCGTGTTTTTCTTGCAGCACGTCGACGTGGCCGCTCTGCTCATCAAGTACGATGCCTGTGTCAACGCTACTGATAAGTGGGCGTTCACGCCGCTGCACGAGGCCGCTCAGAAGGGCAGGACGCAGCTGTGTGCGCTCCTATTGGCTCACGGTGCTGACCCCGCCCTCCGAAACCAGGAGGGACAGTCGCCGCTGGACCTGGTGACGGTCGGTCTCACGCTGATTTACGATGAAAGTCCACCGTAAAACACAACACGCATACAGAAGGATGAATCTTCATTTTTCTTTCCTTCTGCTCATCCTCCTCTTCTTCCTCACCAACCACTTCCTCTTCTTCTCCACTTTTCTCCCTCTACTCCTCCTCCTCCTCCTCTTCCGCCTCCTCCTGCAGGCTGATGATGTCCGGGCGTTGTTAACAGCAGCGATGCCTCCCTCAGCACTCCCCGGCTGTTATAAACCTCAGGTCATCAGCGTGGCGGCGTCGGCCTCCAGCGCTCCACCTGTCGCCGCCGTGGTCCCACCCCTCCTCTCCTCCTCCTCCTCCTCCTCTTCACCACCACAACAGCAGCTACGAACAACATCAAGCGCCGCCTCCGCTGCTTCTAATGCCTCAAACTCGTCATCTCCATCGCCGCCGTCGTCCTCTGCGTTTCCTGAGATGTCAGCACTGCTGTTGCCGGCCGAAGGCTCACTGGGCGCTGAGAAGAAAGAGGAAGGTGAGTGATGAAGAAGTCACAAAGCAATAAAACATTTAGGTTTGAGAGGACAAATCTAAACCCAAAGTTTGAAAATGTAAAAATACAATTTAAACTATAGAAATACAAACAGATAAACTATTTATTTATTTTTCCAGCCTGAAAAGTCTGCTGGCCTTAAATAAATCTACCTGAACAGAGGAAAAAGTGTCTCATCTCTTTTTATCTTCGTAACTTTAAAGAAAAAAAGTTTAAAAATGTAGGGAAAAAAAAGTGAAGTCTCATATGTTTACATTTTTTAATGTTTTTTAATTTTGATAAATGAAATTAATGTTTGTGTGTGTGTGTGTGTGTGTGTGTTTTCAGGAGTTGAGCTCAGTATCTGTCAGTTCCTGAAGAACCTCGGCCTGGAGCATCTTCTGGAGATCTTTGACAGAGAGCAGGTGAAGCCACACGAAGAACTTCCTGTTTCTGAACCAGTTTCCTCTGAAGAACTTTAATCAGAGTTTAAAACTGATTTTAGGTTTTCGTTGATGCTGAGCTCAAAACTTTTCATCCTCCTGTGACGACAACAGAAATTGTATGAAAGAGAAAAGAAAAAGCAGCAAAAAACTAAGAAAGTTGTGCAGTTTGTCAACGATCTCGTGTGCAAGAAATTTTTTATGTTCAGGAAAACTTTAATTCAGTTTGAAAAAAAGAACAACAACAGTTTCATCCAAACAAAATAAATTCTGCTGCTAAAGAAGAATAAGAGAGACATGAGAGAGATTTAACAAAGAGATGTGAAAAATAAGAAATTGCAAACACACACATTTAAACACACAAAATAAACACACACACAATAAACATGCACTGAAACACACACACACAGTTAAACACACAAATTAAACCACACTTTTGTTGTTGGTTCAACTTCAGACATTAAAGCTGAAATTATGTTTGTTTTTGGCCTCTTGGGGGCAGCAGATCAACCTGAACGTTTGATCGCTTATTGTGTGTGTGCGTGTGCGTGTGTGCGTGCATGTGTGCGTGTGTGTGTGTGTGTGTGTGCGTGTGTGTGTGTGTCTGCGTGTGTGCGTGTGTGTGTGCGTGCATGCGTGCGTGTGTGTGTGTGTGTGTGTGCGTGTGTGTGCGTGTGTGTGTGTGTGTGTGTGTGTGCGTGCGTGTGTGTGTGTGTGTGTGTCTGCGTGTGCGTGCGTGTGTGC
Organism: Scortum barcoo; assembly: GCA_023238725.1. Classification (NCBI taxonomy): domain Eukaryota; kingdom Metazoa; phylum Chordata; class Actinopteri; order Centrarchiformes; family Terapontidae; genus Scortum; species Scortum barcoo. The sequence continues at coordinate 1,095,128 of CM041542.1, forward strand.
GTGCGTGCGTGCGTGTGTGCGTGCGTGCGTGCGTGCGTGTGTGCGTGCATGCGTGCGTGTGTGTGTGTGTGTGTGTGTGTCTGCGTGTGTGTGCGTGTGTGCGTGCGTGCGTGCGTGTGTGCGTGTGTGTGCGTGCGTGTGCGTGCGTGCATGTGCGTGCGTGCGTGCGTGCGTGCGTGTGTGTGTGTGTGTGTGTCTGCGTGTGTGTGCGTGTGTGCGTGCGTGCGTGCGTGTGTGCGTGCATGCGTGCGTGTGTGTGTGTGTCTGCGTGTGTGTGTGTGTGTGTGTGTGCGTGCGTGCGTGTGTGTGTGTGTAGATCACTCTGGACGTGCTGGTGGAGATGGGTCACCACGAGCTGAAGGAGATTGGCATCAATGCCTACGGACACCGACACAAAATCATCAAAGGAGTCGAGAGGCTCATCAGCGGGCCTCAGAGTGAGACACACACTGCACTTCACACACACACTTTAATACACACTGCACACATTTTAAGATACTACACACACTGTAACACATTTCAACACACACACACACACTTTAAAACATTACACACACACTTTAACACACACACTTTAATACACACTGCACACATTTGAAGATACTACAAACACTTTAATACATTTCAACACACTGCACACACACTTTAACATACACACACACACACTTTAACACACACACAATGAACCACACAATTTAACACACAACACACACTTAAACATACACAGACTTTTAGCACACACACACACACACACACACTTAAAACACACAGAATTATGTGTATTCTTGGTTATTTCTTTTTTACATCAAATGGATGAAAAGATTTGTGAAGCAAGATGTTGAATAACCTTGTTTTGGTGTGTGTGTTCCTGTGTGTGTGCGTGTGTGTGTGTGTGTGTGTGTCAGGTCTGAACCTTTATCTCACACTGAACACAGCGAACAGCGGGACGATCGATCCTGATCGACCTCGCGGCCGACGACAAAGAGTTCCAGTCGGTGGAGGAGGAGGTACGAGCTGAAATAAAGTCCTACAGCACTTCCACAGATCAGAGGGACAGCAACAACAACAATAAAAATAATAATAATAATAATAATGAAAAGGTGTTTTTTTAAGCAACAAGCTGACCACACGTATCAGGAGAAGGTAAATTAATATATTCTGAAGTAACCTGAATTTAATTTGGACCGTGTTTGAGGGAAGAATCTGACTCCTTAGTGTCACTGCACAGTTGAGAGTCGGTTGCCGTGGTGAGCTGGCTGTCGGCGGGGCCTGATGAAATGGTTGCTATGGTTACTTTGATGTTTGTGGGCTGGTTTCTGGGTTGTTTGGATGTTTTAGCAGCAGGAGAGTGAACATTAAAAGTTGGGGTAGAAATTGTTGACCTTCAGATTGAACCATTAAGAACTCTGTTTGTGTCGATCAGATGCAGAGCACCATCAGAGAGCACAGAGATGGCGGCCATGCTGGAGGAGTCTTCAACAGATACAACCTGGTCAAGGTAACACCTGCTCTTTGTATTCAAACTTTATCAACAACAGCTCTACTTTACACACAGATTTTACATTTCTGCAATATAATTATTTCAATTTGGACTTTTGTCACTTTTTAAGAAGAATTTCAACAACAGCGTCACAGATGTTCTTCACTGATGATGTTCTTTCATAGTTTTCAACAGTTACTCACAACGTTATACGAATAAATTTACAGCCAGTTTGAGTCTAATTGTTCTAAAATTTAAACTTTTTTGTTTTTCATTTGTTTGAGTTTGAGTTGAGGACTCCATCAGAGACAGATCTGTAGTTTGGATCTGTCAGCTCACAGTCAAAAGGAGGGTACAGTGGCCATAAAGGTACACAGAAGGAACATTTTTTAGTTTTATATGTACTCATAAGCAGCGTTTGGACCCAAAGTACCTGAACTTTTATTCCCATGAATCTTCTTCATGAACTAAAAAGCTTCCTGCAGCCCGTTGTTGTCTGCGTCTCCACCGTGGTCTAAAGACCCGTGAAGATCAGGCAGATTAGTCCGCTGACGTTTGAGAAAGCGACGGCTGTTTTTACACGTCATTTCTGCTGCGCAGCGCTGGATTTCCTCCTCAGCATAAATACTCAGTAAGGCCTGGACGCTCCGTCTGTCGTAGACCTTCTTTTGTTTGAGGATGCAGGCTTTTCAAAATAAAATGCTGGGAATACTCCACCAATCAGAAATGTTCAGCCAAAGTTCCTGTACTTTTGAAAAGTACGACCCCCGAGCAGGGAACTTTTTGGGGGGGTAAAATGAATGTCCCTGAACTTAATTTAGACCCTGCTCCTTGTGGAGGAAAAGCTCTGAGCTCCTCTAAAGGTTCATGTGGTCCAAAGACGATTACAGAGGCTACAGCTGTCCTACAAGACTCTACAAAGGTCAACATGCTCACAACTCTGACTTCCTGTTTACCTTTTGTGTTTCAGATCCAGAAGGTCTGCAACAAGAAGCTTTGGGAGCGATACACCCACCGAAGGAAGGAGGTTTCAGAGGAAAACCACAACCACTCCAACGAGCGTATGCTCTTCCACGGTCAGAGTACTCACAGTACTTTAAGTAGCAGTAATAGTACACAGTCCAGTAACACATACGAGTATCAGCAGTAGTAGGAGGTGGAACAGCAGTGGTGAAAGAAGTAATATAAATATAGTAGTTATAGAAGAAATAATAAGAGTCAGAAATACAAACGCAGTAGTTGAAGTAGTAAAATACAGCTAACCAATGTAATAGAGATACTTGTAGTAATAAAGCAGCAGTTTTAATACTACAAATAAGTCAGGATAGAGGAAGCAGTGGTAGCAGGAGAGAAGTAGTAAGTAATAAGTAGTATTAGTAATAGTAATATGAGTATTAGTACTGTTTATTAACATTAGTAGCAGTAATAATAAAATAGCAGATAATAATAACTAATAGTAGATAGGAGTAATATTTGTAGATATAGAAACATAGCGGTAGCACTGAAATGATAGTAGTAGTAGTAGTAGTAGTAGTAGAAGATGCAGTAGTGGTAGTATCAGTCATACTAAAGTACTGTCAGCAGTGGTACTACCAACAACAGCAGTACTACTAATAGAAGTAGCAGTAGTAGTAAAAGTTGTAATATCGTGGTATTAAAGTGTTGACTCTTCCCTCGCAGGCTCTCCATTTGTCAACGCCATCATCCACAAAGGTTTCGACGAGCGTCACGCCTACATCGGCGGGATGTTCGGCGCTGGGATCTACTTCGCAGAGAACTCGTCGAAGAGAAGAGCAACCAGTACGTTTACGGCATCGGAGGCGGCACGGCACGGGCTGCCCGCTGCACAAAGATCGCTCCTGCTACACCTGCCACAGGTACGCAGACTTTAATAAGATGATATAGTAAAGCTCCTGTCGTCTGAGACCAGCTGCAGGTGTTAAAATATAAAGCTGTGGTTAAATCTGAGGTTCTGATTCAGGTGTTTTCTTTCTGTTTCTGTCTTTTTGTCATTCGGTTCCTTTCAGGCACTTGTTGTTCTGCAGGGTGACTCTGGGTAAGTCCTTCCTGCAGTTCAGCGCCATGAAGATGGCTCACTCTCCGCCGGGTCACCACTCGGTGACCGGCAGGCCGAGCGTTAACGGCCTCGCTCTGGCCGAGTACGTCATCTACAGAGGAGAGCAGGTCAGCAGCATTTATGTATATTATTATAGAAGTTTCATTTCTCATATTATTTCTCATCACGTCCGTCAAGTTTATGTGTCATTTGTTCTTTTTGTTTCAGGTTTATAAATGTATCTGTAGCTTCTTTATTTGAGCTTTTTTGTAACTGATTGATCAATTGATTTAGAAAATGACTGAAATTGTGCCTGTAGCGACATGTCGACATGTAATTGATATTTGGATATTTCGATTATCATCAGTCTTTCCAGAAAGTGAAGGCCGTTGTTGTGTTCTGCTGTGCTCTAACTGATAATCTGCTCACACAAACATCCATGTTTGCTTCTTGTTCACGTCCTAGTTTAGTTTTTGTGGACAACTCAGGTCTGGAGTTTGTTATATCCACATCTTCTTATCTATGTTGAGAGGATCTATTTAGACAAAAGATGGCACAAATTTGAATTAATACTCCATTTCAAAATAAGGAAAGTTTTTTCCTTTACAGACCTCAGTGACAGAAATAACATTATTCTTATTCTTGATTCTTGACATTTAATCGGTCCTCAACACTTCCTCCATGTTTACCTGTCGTCTTCATAAATCCAGGATAATACATGTAACAAACCTGATTGTTAAAGGGCAGCGTGTTTGCTGCAATTTATAGAAATAGAAATAAATGCATCAGATTTATGAGTGTTCAGCTTTTCCTGTTCTCCTATTCTATGTCAGATTTTCAGCACCTCACTAAAAGTGTTTTTTTAATTTATAGTCACAACGACACAGGAAGTGTCATTGACAGCAGTTTAGCTGTGAAAATAATAAATATTACTAAATATTAATATTAAAATATAAAATTGACATTTAACTGCCCAAATACCCCAAATATGTGAAACCTGGTGGTGTATTTATGCTGATTGTCAGACTCTCTTTGTCTCGGCATCAGGTCGGCTTCAATTTTCTTTTGAAGGGCAGTGTGGTCTCCCAGACGAGAGCCGTCGCTGTATAAGTGGACAGAGTGGCTCGTACTCAGACGATCGGACGTTTAATGTCTTCTGCTGAAATAGATAGCTGCTCAGAAGTGGCACTCGACAATCCAGCGTGAATAGACGTCCACTCCAGCAATCAGCAGTGCCATTAGTGTGTGAAATTACATGTGGTGGTTAGTTTAAAAGCTGGAGAGCAGCAGGACTGCAGAGATGAAGAGGAAGCGTTAAAGCAGAGCTGAAACTCATCACATTATCACATTTTCTGTCCTTTTCCAACAGTTCAGATTAAAAAAAATAATTCTGCACGGAGGTTAAAGTGTGAGTGTGTCGAAAATTTGTTTGATTCGATGATCTGAGCTGATGATCAGCTCAGATACAAAACAACATAACTCCACATGATATCGTCCTTCATGACAAGGTGGAAAAGTAGAAAAGACGCTCATTTGGCTCAGAGTTGGATAAGAAGATCTGCACCACGTTTACGTAAATCACATTCACTCATCAAGTCAGGGTGTCTCCTAAAATCCACCAACATTTTCTAAAAGTTAGAAGAAAATCAACTGAACTTGCTCAAAGGTTCTTGAAACTTCAGCCAACAAAAACACGAACGTTTACATCCTGGTTAACATGATCACCTGACTCCTTCAACAAGCTGAGCTGCAGAACAAAGAGTGTTTGTGACCGTACGTTAGATATGAAGGAGACTTTAGAGGCTAATGTGGCCGATACAACAATGACATCTCTGTCTGATGCAAACATTTGACTGTCTGTACTTAAGTAAGTTCACCGCAGCTTCAGCAGAGTTACTGTGTCTGCTCCTGTGATTGAGTCTTATGAGTTACCGAGTGTCAGTGAACGCCTCTCTGCTGCCCACAGGCGTATCCTGAGTACCTGATCACTTATCAGATCATGAAGCCCGACGAGTCTGCGGATGGATGAGGAGGAAGAGGACGAAGGTGTAGGAGGAGGAAAATACAAAGAAATGCAGAAGAGTGCTCATCTCATCCTGTCTGCTGAGCCTTCGCATTACTAACTGCATGCACAAAGAAAACTTTATTTATACAGTGTATAAAACATGTAGGTTTCTATCAGATCCTTTTTTTGTTGATGTTTTTTTTTGTATAGTTTGTTTTAAGCGCTTTAATAACTGCCGGTTGTATCATGATGTGACGTGATGTGACTGTTGAGTTTGTCCTTTTGTCACTAAAACAAATCATCCGGAGGATGAGTCAGCTTCATCACATCGGGGTGAGTTTTCCCAAACAGAGAGAAACCAGAGAGAAACCGCTCACCTGTGGACGCCTCGGTACCTGGAGGCTTTTCAAAATATATTTAAAAGAGTCACATTTTTAGACATCTTGTTTTTCTTGTTGACATCTTGTTGTGTGACCTCTTTGCCTTTTTTAAATTACCCAGCATGCTTTTAAAGTAATCCATCAACTCAAGATGGCAGATTTTTATTGATCTTTATGCCAACACACAGTTTTTTAACCATCTTTGAAGTGCTCGCTGAGTCACGTCGATGTTGGAAATGACTCATCCCTCCCGGCAGCATCCTAGGAAGGTGAAATATTCATTTTTTATTTCATGAAGATGTCGTGTATTTTTTTGTACAAGCATGTCGGTTTGTTAACATTTATAATGTGAAAAAACTCTGCTCGGGTTTTTGAAGCAGTCTGAAGACCTGGTTTCCTCTCCTACGTTGTGTTTTCTGAATCAGCCTTAACGAGACACGGCCTCTGATTGGACGGTGTCGAGTTGATCAGTCGGTCACATGATTGTTTCCCAACAGCTGAAGCCTCTTTTTAGTACAAACACATGAACAAACACTGTCTAACATCTGGATTTTATCTTTACATCTGTCAGTGATTTAAATCGGTCTGTTGTGGTCTGTGATGGAGAGCAGTATCTTTCTGCACCAGAGGAAGAAAAAAAGGCAAATTAACAAAGATATTGTACATTAAATAATGACTATTTAACTGTTAAATGAATCAAACTTGTTATTTTCTAAAGTCGAACCTGATTTAAACACTGTAAAACATTCAGAGGAGAAAAAACTAAAAATGAATGTCGTGTATGTAAATGTTCGCTGACTGTTGAGCTGTGGTGAGTTCGTCTCCTGTCATCTGTAATGTTAAGTTAATGGGCAGTAATGGGGACGTTGGAGCTCTGATGCTTGGATCGGATCCACATCGGGACAGTGAACATCTCACTGACTACAAACTTACTGATGGGAGTAAATGGTGCTATTTAAAAGATTTAAAGTCTGTGGTTCATATTTATTCTCTACGAGATCAACAGAAAATAAATGCAAGATCTGTGTCTTTCTGCAAACAAACGTCTCACACTGTGTTTCACGTGTTTGAAAAGGTCATTAAAGGAAAAATCTGAAATAATTTAATCAAGAAAAAGGACATTTGAAACTCTTTTTTTTTGTTATTTTATCATATTTGGAGTATTTTATTCTATTTAACTCTATTTTTATTAACTGGCTCATTTCTTTTATTCAGTTTTTCCTCTGTAAAGCATTTTATAACCGTATTTTGAAAGGTGCAATAGAAACAGTTTAGTATTACGGTTTAAAAAAAACAACAGGTGCTGGTTTGTATTTTTCTCACCATATTTCGCTTCATCAACACACGTCAGAGCAAAAAAGCTTCATTTAAGTCTCATCGTGTCGTCTGCAGAAACACAAAAAGTTGCACAATTCAAAATATGAAAAAAAAAGTGACGTTCCTCCGCTCATCTCATCAGCTTTAACTTTCGTGGTCGAAGGTTTCTGACAGTCTGTTAGTAGCTGACTGTCAAACTGACGCCTTATTGGCCACAGCAGACCGTCAATCAGGCCGACAGCAGAGCAGATTGTTTGAACACACGTCGGCTTCGGTCAGCATCACGCGTCTTTTTTCATCTGATCCTCGATGGTTTTCTGGAAGCAGCTGCAGTTTGTTCAAATCATCACCTGCTGAACTGGGTTGATATCATTGCTGTCATTCTTCTGCATCTTTATTTTTTTGGTCAGTCGTTGTTCTTTTACTTTTTTTAACACAAAACTAAAACTTTGGTTTCTGACCTGCAGAGCCAAAGTATCGGACACATTAACATTCAACAAATGTTCATTTAAGCAAACAAATTTGAGCAAAGACAGTCGGTATCTCTAATATCTCTTCTCTCATTGTCTCCTAATCTCTTCCTCCTCTGATTCACACTCTTTTTCCTCCTCCATCTTTCCCCTCCTGTTTTCTGAAACTTTATTTAGTCACCAAACGCAGAAAAAACTTCCGAATGACTTTTTTATTACAGCAGCTTTTTATTGTTCACTGCTCCATTTACAGCCAAAAAGTAAAAAACAGCAATTTGGTAAAAAGTTAATTATCAAATTTATCTCATTTGGTCACAGACACACCTGGGATCAAAGTTATTTATCATCAAAATCAGGTTATTAATCAACAGGTGAGACGTTTCATGCTTTGGCCCAGATTAACGTGCTGATCAAAAGACACAGGTGAATAAGGACGCTCTTTGTTTCAACGCAGGATCTTTTTCTTCTGATTGTCTGATCTGCATTTTAATGAGCGAAACAAACCAGCCAAAGAGTCTCCTCTGGGACGTCTGGGAATTTAAAACGAGTGCTCCCTCTTCTCCCTGCCATCTCAGAGGATCATCCAGACGTCAAGACAGCTACTTTCAAGACTTCAATTACAATCTGAGATTCAATCATTCACAGAGACTGAGACACGAGCGAGGAGCAGAAAACTGTTCATAAATTTAAAGTTACAGTCAAAGAAGAAATTCATTTTCAACTTTAAAGAAATTCAACAGCTAAACTCCTGACATCAGCAGATGTTTAACTGACCTCACACTGCATCAAGCAACGATCAAGTCCAGGAGTTTTCTCTTTCGACACCTCCAGTCTCCCATCTCATGGATGTGACGCCTTCAGGACCAGTTTGGGGTTCAGCATCTTGTCCGAGGCCTCTTCGACGTGCAGAATGGGATCGAATCGCCAATCTTCTGATCAGTTACTGGATTTTTGTCTGTAAAAAGCTAAATATCTGTTGAACACTGCAGAATGGGACCAGGATCAACCTACAGTGTAATAATGAAAAAGTGTTTTAAGTGTAAAGTTACTCAAAGTTCTTCTGCAGGGTCTTTTTACACTTTATTGTGATTTTTGTAGCTTGGAAAGCTATGACTTTCCGTCATGGTTTAAAATCCCCACAGTTCATCACTCAGCTTTTTAAAGCTCTAATGTGATTTTCGAGGCCTTTAATTGGACTTTCCAGCAGGTTTCAGTTGATTTCAGTGGATCACAAAAAACCTGTTTTGCGTTCATGTTTAAATGTGCAGCCTCACACTCTCACCAGACCTACATTTAATATACGAATAAGAACAACTTTGTTGATCCCGAAGGAAATTGTTTTGCCAGAGTACAGTAATAATAAAATATAAAAAGTAAAGATAAGAAAAAGACAAATACAAATATAAAGTGTCTAAAGTAACAAGTGAAGATAAAATAGTCCACAGGAGTTGCTGCATAAAGAGAAGGAGCCAGTCTGAGTCTGAGTTAGACATTTGTATTGATGAAAAAAAACAAGAAATTTCCAAGAAAAAAGATACTGCACATGAAGAATATTGCACATAATAAAACTTGTATGAACATGCTATCACCTATAAAGCTATGTCAATGTACATTAAATATTATTTACACATAAATAGAATGGAAATATATTGCACATTATAGTTAAAGACAGATATATACAGATACATTGCAAATCTTATTTACAGTAAGGTATTTTTTATGTTTCCCTGCGGCTGAAGGGAGATGAGTTATAAAGTCTGATAGCCTCAGGTAGGAAAGACCTCCTGTGGCGTTCAGTGCAGCTCCTCGGTGGTCTCAGTCTACGGCTGAAGGAGCTCTGACAGGATGTCAGTGTGGCATGCAGGGGGTGAGAGACGTTGTCCATGATAATATCAAATTCCCACATTTTCACATTTGGTAGTTGTTGGTAGTAATCCGGAGATTTATAAGCTGAATGTGACATTTTACAAATGAAAATGACTAACAACGCCCTGCTGTGTATTTGCAGGAGGTCTCTAAAAACTTTCCCTTCTCTTCATTTGCTCCACAACATAACCAAACATTTTACTGCTTTTTTCACTAGATTGCAAATCAAGTTAACTCATTGCTCTTCCAGTCACTCAAGCAGAATGATTTGTGAATTTAACATCACTGCAGGGTTATCCTGAGTGTGAGGTTTTATTTTTAGGTTAAGCTAGAGTTGCTGTGTTTAGTGAATCACTCTAAAAACTATTCTGAAATATCTGTGAACCATCTTAAAATCTAAAGAGATGATAAATCAAAAGTTCAGCTGCAGCAGGTTGAACTCAACAGTCTGATGAAAGCTGCAGACTGACGTTTTGTGTCGTAACTGCTCCGGTCTTATGTTGGCACTCGCTGCTCTAATTAGCCTGAGTAAACACACCTGGTCACTCATCAGGCTCAAGGTGAGCTCTGTGAGTCAAAGTGACAGAAAAACTCTTTTACATCCAAAAATGTTTTGTTTTAATTGATTAAAGTCAATTTCAATTGTACTTTTTTGTTAAAATAAATGTGAATGACTCATTTATTTCTTTATTATTTATATTTTTTCCTGTTAAAGCACAATTTAAAACTCTGTTAAAGCCTCCACATTGTATCTTCAGTATTATCAAAGATTAAAATAACAGTAAGTAAAGTTTATTTCTTGAGAACATTTAAACCCAGCTTAGGTTGACCAAATTGCTGTACAAAAGGAAAGCACTGAGTTACTGTGCAAAAGAACAATAAAAAATAAAATAATATTCAAGTCACTTTAATTTGTGTAGTCCAATATCACAAATCACAACTTTTACTTTTATAAAAAAATTAAAACATGAATCATACAGCCAACAACAAAAGACAAATTTTATTTAGAGACATGACAACTGATTAAAAGATGAGGGGGCCAAAAAAGCCAGTGAATAAAAATGTTTCTTTAGCCTTGATTTAAAAACACAGATTGAGGGGGCACACAAGGAATATTTTTATGTCACTTTGTACTTGTACCTGCCACATTTTAGAGTTAAATATTGTACATTTTACTCCACCACTGCATTTATTTGACAGATGTAGTTAAATTATGATTTCATTCAGAGAAATACAATAAAATATAAGCACTGTGATTCTCACTGGAAGCATGCTTTGCCTCTGCAGGGACCGACTGGGCTCCAGGTGTCATTAATGAGCTTAATGAGCTTGTGGAGCACCAACATAAGACCCGAGGATCCACAGGAAACGCATAGTCTGAAGCTTTGGTCAATAATCTTCATCAGGCTGCTGAGGAAACGTTGCTGGAGCTGCAACGGCTGCTCTTTAGAGCCAAACATGGTGCTTGGACTCTGTTTGAGGTGAGTTTGTTTTCTCTTTTGGCCCGAAGATTATAACTGCTTCACTGAGTTTTATCTTTTCAATTTAACATTTAAGGGGAAATGTCTTTCTTCTTACCATTATCTCACAGGGTTTCTTGGATCTGTCTGCTGTTGTTGAGTAGTGGTTCTTGTTTTCCTGCAACAAAAAAAGGTGAGTTTCCCTTTTTACTGAGTGGCAACAGATTCTTAACTATCATACCTGAGACTGTAGTCCTTAGTTTCAGAACAGATAAAAATCAAATGTTCTCGTGTGTGTGTGTGTGTGTGTGTGTACTCCTGAAACCTCCAGACTACAAATATCCCTACACTATCACAAGGGTCTCTGGCGGTGAGCTGCCTTCTGGATCAAACCTTCAGTCTGAACAGTCACTTCGTCCTCTGGTGTCCCTCCAGCAGGAAGCAGCTCGAGAACAGCCCAGCTCTCCCTCTAGAAACCAGTCTCCATACAGTGTTGGAGGTCCCAGTGTGGCTGCAGGCTCTTCACCAAGTTATGAGCCCAAGTTCATTGTGACTTTTGACCCCAGCTCTAACACAGCCCAAAGTGTAGGGTATGTCAGGCCTCCTGTGCAGCCCAGGCCAGTTAGCACCAGTGGAAACTCAAATATGGGGTCGAGTTTGACGGCGTTCAGCCCAATCTACAATTCTCGTCAGTTTCTCCTGACCTCTGGCTCTACACACCCTGCTATAACTGCTGGGAACCAGGCTACAGCCCCTGACTTTGGGGACGGACCTACCCTGTACGATGACGTTCCTGTAGCCCCTGACTTTGGGGACAGACCTGTCCCGTGCGATGCTGCTGCCGCCGTAGCCCCTGACTTTGGGGACGGACCTGTCCCGTGCGATGCTGCTGCCGCCGTAGCCCCTGACTTTGGGGACGGACCTGTCCCGTGCGATGCTGCTGCCGCCGTAGCCCCTGACTTTGGGGACGGACCTGTCCCGTGCGATGCTGCTGCCGCCGTAGCCCCTGACTTTGGGGACGGACCTGTCCCGTGCGATGCTGCTGCCGCCGTAGCCCCTGACTTTGGGGACGGACCTGTCCCGTGCGATGCTGCTGCCGCCGTAGCCCCTGACTTTGGGGACGGACCTGTCCCGTGCGATGCTGCTGCCGCCGTAGCCCCTGACTTTGGGGACGGACCTGCTGTGTACGGAAACCTGTACAGACCTCCAGGCCTTCCTTGGGATGAGCAGCCTGCAGGGGGACCTTTTGGCTCATTCTCCAACCCAAGCAGCTGGATGCCGTCCCGTTCTTTCCCAGACGCCAACGCCTGGGACGCTAATAACGGATGCCACAGAGTGTGAGTAAGATGCCCCCCCTCAGCTGCCTTCATCCTACATCATCCAGTCCAGAAATGGCTACCAGTGTGCAAGTGAAGTCCTCGCCTACAGTAAATACTCGAAGTACCCTGAACCACCAGTCTCTCCATACAAGCCAATGAGGGCACCAAGCAAGTCCCCACCTGTGGCTGCACGCAAAGAAGGCAGGTCTGAGGTACAGGATGAAGTCTGAACTAGCATCCTTCAGTGCTCCTGAAACCTTAATGTGGATGACTTGTCTTGAATAAATTATTGAACCAAAAAATGCTGCTGTGTTCTCTAATCAGTGTTTACTGACTTACTGTTCAAAGGTTTCTCAAGTGCAGTTGAAATTTAGTCTGGTCTGAAGTTTCTTTGGCTCAGTGACCTTCATTGCAGCTCTAATTCAAAAGGGCGAAGACTTGTGTGGGTTTTTTTTTTTTTATGCCTGAGACCTTTTAAGAGTTGAACAGGTTTGAAGAAGCTCTGATAGCAATTTATGTTTTGACAAACCCTGTGAGCTTTACCTGGACATGAAGGCTTGACTTATGGGAGTGTTACGTCCCTAAGAGGTCTAGGGTGAAGGGAGGAACATAAGCTGGTGTAGTGGGCAGATACGTCCATTTGTTTGTAGCTCACCTGATCATAAAGCAACACAAAGAAGTGGTGGAGGGGAACGCCGGACAATCCCCCAAAATGGAAAAAAAAATCCCACTCTAACAAAAACTCACAGCACAAGCTGGTAATACTTCATAAGTATACAAAATAAGAACAAAAACTAGCAAATCACCAAACTAAGTACAACTGTGGCCAACAGCCCAATAACAACAAAACAAAACAACAGAACACGAGTGGTAAGAAAACCACAATCACCTTTCCCAGTCCCAGAAAAGCTACCTAGTGCACTCTGCTGGTACATCACAAATCTTCTCAGGGGGGAAAAAAAAAACACACGCAAAGCCGGTTCACGGCACATCGATGGCAAACTGAGCACTAAAAGCACAGCAGCTGGGTGCAGGCAGGAGCTGTTCTTTTCAAAACTCCCAGCTCCCGGCGGGTTGGCTGACTGGATCGGTGACGTCTGAGCGAAGGAAAGAAGGTAGAAACCGGATTGGGTCCACCTGGTAGCTCTTGACCAATCCTGGGAAGAGGAGACTGGAGCGCCTGTAGACCGCATGAGTAAGAGGAGGGAGTGGACCCATGATGCGCACCCCCTCCCGACTGCAGAGGCCGTAACAGGGAGCCAAACCATGAAATGCTTTTAGAAGTAAGTCGACTTTAGTAGCTGATTCTGTCTTACACCAGGGACTAAGTGTGATCACCCAGGTTTTAACTGGCTTGAGAGAATTCCTCGTCTCACTTTTCCAAGTGAGACATCCTTAAATAACTGACATCACTTTTCAACTTGTATGCAGGGAAGCACTTTACAGAATACGTTTACTTGGGTACTCGAGTACAAATTGAGCTACTTATTACACTGTACTCTTGCTACTCTTCAGTTCAGAAGGAAATGTACTTTTGCTGTTTTACTTATTGGAAGATTATGAGTACTGCATAATGCAATCCAATCGATTTATTAACTTGATTATTTAGGGGAAATTAATTTGCTAATCAGCAGAATATAAATACGTGAAATGATCTTCTTTTTACACACTCTCATTAGTTTATTTAGAAATTAAGTACTTTTGGTATATTTCCAAGTATTTCTATACTGTGGATCAAATAAGATCTTAGTGCTTCAGCAGTGGTGAGTTTAAGGTAAAGGTGTGTTTAGCAGCAGTATTATTTCACATCATACTCGGACTCTGTGGTTTTGGGTTGTAGCAGCTGTCACACTGAAGGATTTTGGTGTCCAAAGCTTTAAAAAAGTTTGTCGATGGACGAGTCTCGCTGTGAGATCTAAAACCACCATGTTGGATTGATGAAGATTTCACTGAATTCTCTCTTTTGTCCAAAGAATTATATCTTCCATTCTCAGTGTGGTGAAATTTATGTAACTAACAGCTTGAACAGCCCTGAGAGGATAAACACTGATTATCTTCCCTGTTCGACTCTATTGATCGAATGAACTGTCATTTACAAGCCGGCGCTGTAGTAGTAATTGAGCTGAAGTGACTTCAGAGAGCGAATGAAAGAGGCTCCAGCACAATCCAGGCCTTCTTCCCCGAGAGATGAAAGTGAAGTGTGTGTTCGCCACAGCTCTCAGGGCCGATGGTGTTTTGTTGTCTGATTTGCTCCCTGACCTTCGACCTCGGTGCCATGTGGCTGCAGCTATGCTTCAACGAGTGGAACAAAAGCTTCAAACAGTGAGACGGCTGGCAGGAGACACTTCCTGCCTCGATACAGAGAATCTGATCTATGTGATTTAATGCAGCTTTCCAGTGTGTGCATCTGTTTTAACAGTGTCTTCTCAAGTCCTTGTAATTATTGCAGGAAACCATCGAGTGACCATTAACACCCACGACATAAAGGTCATGTGACCGACAGCCAAAGCACAGGCAGCAGGTTTAATCAATCTGAATGTAAAAATAAAAATCACTTTTTTAAGCTGATTTTGTCCACTTGGCGGCAGCAGAAACAAGCTGTGAACACAACACTGACACATCACCACCTTTTAAGCAAGTGTGGTGAACTCGTTAGCAAACAGTCCAGTATTGTCTCTCTTTTAGCTCTGTTTTTGGTCTCCACCACCTCCTGAGGGAAGTATCTGTCTCTTTAGATGCTAAATGCTCCACCATGTTCACCAGCTGCTCTCTGACTGAGTCTGTCTGCTGTTTGAGGCTCAGCAGGTCCAGAACTGTGGCTTTTTAAAGCTTTTATTCTGAAAACAACGCCCTGACAGTGAAGCAGAACAGTGAAGTCTTGAATGGACAGAAAAACAACGAAAAGTGCTGTTAAGCAGAGAAAAGCTGCAGATTCACAACCAGAGACACAAACCCATCATCTTTTCATATGCTGGTATCATTAGAATATCTATTATAGACTATTAGATAGAGGTTTAATAATATTAGAGGATTCCAGAAAATCTGATTTGATGTCAAATATCTGATTATTTATGTTTGTCCTGTAAAAAGACAATCAGTGCAGAATTGGATGACAGACTTGTACTTGAGATTTAAAATTGAAAACCAGGAACCTTAAATTCTGAAATCACAATGATTTCATTCAAATTAATTTAAAGCAGGATGTTTTTGTTTTCCATTGACATAAATGTGTTCACGGCACTGACAGTTGCTCCTTTAATTAAATCCCTCCGTCATTTCATCCTGTTCAGTTTTGTTCCTCCACATCGGCACTGAAACTCCTGAAAAGGTGTCAGTTCATTATAGAGGAGGTAATTCAATGAGTTCCAGGATTTGAGGTGAATATTTGGAAAGCTGAACAGCTGGGTGCTCATATTCATCTTCATCTAAACTGGATCTAAACATCAAACTGAGATGAAGTTACACAACCTGCTGTCAGATCACACAGCAGCTCTCAGAGGGGAAAACTTCATTTCTCATGCAAACGCTCTTTGTCTGCTTCGTTCATCCTTTCTCTCTCTCTCTCCTCACCTGGCAGGAAGCTGGATGTTAATCAGCTTTGACCTCTCACAGCTCTCCACCTGTTCAACCACGTCCATTACATGGTCCTTTAATATGGTTGGTGTGTGTGTGTGTGTCTCCTCAGCCTGAACAATCACAAACTTAAAGTCTTCATTACAGCCCACTGAGCATCTCCTCAAAGTGAAACCTCTTCTTATTCTACAGCTGAGTCTGAAACAGTGGTGCTCTCAGCTAAATGCTAACATTTTAATTTTAAGCCGATGCAATGTTTAACAATGCTAACTTCAGCCAGTGTTTCAACCAAAAACTGATCCAGGTGCAGCCAACTGGATTCAGGTTATCTGGGCACCAAATCAAGTTGACATTTTTTCTTCTGTAGGTTTAAATATCTGCAGCAAAATCCACATCGGTCCAGGGAAGAGACGTCAGCCTCATGTTGGCACTAAAATGGTTTCATATTCTTCATGTTGCTGTAAATTTGTGAGTTTCATTATCTTTGTAAGTTGCTGTTGTCTTTGGTTTCATGTGGAGAGTCACTTCATTTGGCTTTTTTAATCTTTTCTTAATTTGAGGCTGCGCAATGTTAAATAGTTTTATCAGTTTAAATAGAAAGACAGGAGACCACACTGTGGAAGCTAACGAGGATCCGGAGTCCACCAGTGTGGCTAAAACTGATTTTAAAATATAACTAATTTAAAATAAAGTTGTTATATAATAGTTTTTAGCAAACTAATATGCCACACTAGTTATGATCCAGTCCAAAAAGGATAAAGAAGCACTTCCATCTCATTCTGTCTGAGTCTGTCGCTGACTAACATCAGCTGGAGCTTCACTCCAGTTTTGCATTTATTAAGTGCTGACAGTTGATAACCAGCAAAATAAAAGCCTGAGGACACCCGAGAAAGCCTGTCTGGAAACATTCAACAAGCTTCAGTTTCCCTGCACAGAAACATCTCCGACTGTTCGATCTGAAGGTCACAAACACTTGAACATCTCATCTATTGTTCAGTTTAATTTTTTTTGCTCAGAGTCTCAACAGGATGAAGCACTCACACAGAAACACAGCCCGCAATTACCTGAAGGAGCAATTAAACACTGCAGCTAATGATGTAATTGTTATTAATTGTCTTTAACATATCAAAGGTGGGTTCGGTGAGTGCTGGCGGACAATAACTGAGAGAGCCGAATACTCACATCAAACAACTTTGGTTCAAAATGTCACTCGATCACTGAATCAGTTACAAACACAGAGTTATCAGACACTCGGATTAATTTATGAGCATAAAGCACAAGTCAGGGGCAGTTATTCGACATATAAACTGTGAATTAACAACTGGCAACTATAAATATTTTTCTAACATCAGTATAAAAAATAAATTAGAAGAAACTGAAGTTTAGTTGATGGGTTACACTGTTGTTTGTTGCTGTAGTACTATTTTTGGCCACAAGAGGCGCAGCACTCCTTCATATTGTAAATAGTGTGCTCACTTTAATGCACCATGAACACAAAGTGCAGACTGTACTGTGTGGACCGAGCAGAACAGATTTTATATTCTAACAATGACGAGTTCCTTCTAGCACTTTTTTGATCCTGCTTAGATAAATGTGAGCATGGAAAGAGTACGAGAATATTTTAGTCAAGTAAAAGTACTCTTCCTCTAAAGAAATGTTACTGAATTAAAAGTAAAATGACAAAAAATACTAAAACAAAAGTAAAAGTTCTTTTCGCTGTGATTACTGCGTATAAATATAAATTTTCCGGGCACTGATTCAACATGTCGTCCCTTTTCTGTCTCGCCCTTCCTGTTTCTCTTCAGCTGTCACTGTTTTTAAAGGCCAAAAATCACCTCAACAAAAGAAATAATCCTCAGTTTATATGAAGTGGGGAGGAAATCATGAGATGGGAAGTGAGGCGTCTGCCATGAAACATTTCAGACTGAAAGTTTTAATTTGCATCAGGACACGAGACAAAGTAAAAGACAGTAGATGATTATTAAATATTGATGACAGTTCATAATAATTTATCAGATTATCTTGAAGCCGACAGAAATCTGAAGATGACCGAAGAGAAAAGTTGAATAAAAACCAACATGTGTAGTTTGTCTTGTTCTGGACTCTCTGGGCCTCCGAACATCCTTTAATGAGTCTGATGAGGGAGAGGTCACTCTTTGGTTTATCCAGACTGATCAGGGATCTCATGGCACCATCACTGTGGCACCATGTTTGGTGGCTCACAGGTCCTGGATCTGACCCGGAATCACAAAGCAGTCTGTGGGTCCGGAGGAGCTGAAGGGCAGCATGTCCAGAGAGATCTCCGCCTCGCACTCGTACTGCAGGATGGCGGGCAGCAGGAGGTTTCTGTGGCTCCTGGACTCATCTGAAATGACAGAAACTTTGTCGAAGTTGTGCTCCAGCTCTCCTCCCGTGTGCGGCGGCGGGGCGGGCGGCGCGGCTCTCTGCGCCCCGGGACCTGGAGCCGCGCAGGCCTCCTTCTGCAGGGTGGTGTCGTGGTGGTACGACACCAGCTCGTTGCTGAAGTCCACCGCCTCCACCGCGGAGCTGGAGCAGTACTTGTTGCAGCCCAGGATGGTGGAGAAGGCCTTCCTGAAGTCCGCGTTGAAGGCGTAGATGACCGGGTTCAGGGACGAGTTGGCCCAGCCGAACCACACGAAGATGCTGAAGGTGGTGTCGCTGACGCACGGCGGCTCCTTGTCCGTCCCGCAGAAAGGCACCACGCAGTTTAGCACGAAGAAGGGCAGCCAGCAGAACACGAACACCCCCATGATGATGGACAGAGTCTTCAGCACTTTGGTCTCCCTCTTGAAGGAGGTTTTCAGGGAGCTCTCGTCGTGCGTCGACGCGCGGTGGCGGTGGTTTTGCGCGCGGGGCCCCGCCGCCCTCTCCAAGGACGAGATCCGTCTGATCTGGGTCTGCGCGATGCGGAAGATGCGCGTGTACGTGCCCACCATGATGAGCACGGGGATGTAGAAGCTGATGAGGGACGAGGAGATGGCGTAGGTCCGGTTCAGGCTGGCGTTGCAGTCCTCCGGGTTGTCCGCGCTGGAGTTGTCCGCGCGGTGCCAGTTGAGCTGCACCGGGATGAAGGAGATGAGGATGGAGAGGGTCCAGGCCACTCCGATCATCAGGAAGGCGAACCTGCGCGTCATCTTGCGCTCGTACCTGAAGGGGCTGGAGATGGCCCAGTAGCGGTCCATGCTGATGATGCACAGGTTGAGGATGGACGCGGTGGAGCACATGATGTCGAAGGCCACCCAGGTGTCGCAGAAGCGGCCGAACAGCCAGATCCCGGCCACCTCCGACACCGCCCGCCACGGCATCACCAGCACGGCCACGAACAGGTCGGACACCGCCAGAGAGATGACGAACGAGTTGGTGACTTTGGAGCGGAGGTGGCGGAACTTGATGACGGCGGCGCACACCAGCGTGTTCCCGAGCAGCGTGGACACGATCAGGACGCACAGGACGCATCCGGTCAGCGCGCGGAGGCTCAGCCCGCCCCCCGGCCCGGGACTGTCCGCGCCCGCTGTCACCACCGGGTCCCGCCGGTCCTGGTCTCGGGTTTGGCTCTGGTTATAAAGACTCTCCATGGAGATCCAGACTCATCGGACTCCCTCCAGCATCGCCTGCGGACTCTGCTCGGCTCAGCGCGCAGACAGACAGAAAAAAACCTCCTGATGTTAAAAAGCAAAGTGAGCAGTGAGCTCAGAGCGACTGAAGCTCTTTAACATATTCATCCTCACGGTGGACCATCAGCCATCCATCAGCTTCAGTTTATTCTCTGTCAGAGAGGATCGATCCACAGACTCCGAGAAAACTTCACATGATGTCTTAATGTCAGAAAGCAACAGAGAGAAATACTCCCACTACAATATTTCTAAATGATTAATGCAGCTGTCTGCATTATTAATAAAATATGGATTAAAGTGGAGCAAAATGCAAAAAAATAAAGAAGGAGAAAAAGAAAAGCAAAATTAAAGTGATGGCTGTCAGAAAATGATCATTGTCTGTTGTAAAGGAAAAAAGACCCAAAAAATAAACTTTCTGGAAACTTTTTGTTGTTGTATTTTTTGTTCCTTTTTATTAAAAAGCTTGAAAATGTGCAGAACTGGAGAAACTTCATGTGACAGCAGGATCAGAGGACATTCAGAGATCTGAAACTTTATTTTAATTCACTCTGACGCCTTTTTTCTTTACATCAAATTACTTATTTAAAATTAACTTTTAGTCAGAAAGTTGTTCAAATATTCACTCATTTAAATCCAACTAACTTTCACTTCATTTATTGAAAAAATACATACTGATCTCACACTGTCAGAGTGGCTTATTGACGATCAATTATATAATAAATGAATAAATCAATAGTTAGTGTTGGATAAAAACTGAAAACTTTAAACATCATTAAACATTTACTGACAAGAGCTGTAAAAACAGGTAAACATATTTGTATTTTTATGTTTGGTGGGATGTTTAAAGGGACGCAGGAAGTCCTCAGAGCAGAGGAGAGTAAAGGAAAGTGAATTCTGCCCTCTGGTGGACAAACACTCGCATCACAGCAGCATCATTCACAGAGTCTGATGAACCATCCAACCAAAGGTTCTGGTTTAAAGGTTCTTAAATTAAAGATCAGGCCTCTCTAAAGGGTCAAAACATCAATCTGAGGCTTTGTGAGATGATTAACTAAGTTAAATTTCCTTTTTTTTTGACATTGTGCTCTAATTTAACCTCTCTGGGGGCCTTAAACACTCATCGAAATGAAACCATGTGAGAAGTTTAGAGAGGAAATGTCTCTTTGGTGGAAAAGAGAAAAACCGCAGAGACTGCAGGTTTGGGATGAGATGAAGCAAAATCACATTGTCAAAGCGAAAGGTGTCGTTTTAAAGTTGTGTATCAGTAGTTCAGGATGTTTTTATCCCCGGTGGGACACTTTAATAGGATGGCTCAGGTTTGTTCTGTTAAAATCCTCCAAAACATCAAGCAGGGAGTCTGGATGTTGTTGCTCCTCGTTCATTGTCTGGTCGGCCTGAGGATGGAGTCCACCTCCAGTCCGGTTTTATTAAATATCTGCAGATGTTCATAATCTGTTCTGTCTCAGTTTAACAAACTAAAAGCTCCATAAAACTTTCAGATTTGATGAAAACCAGATAAAAAGTCTGAGCAGCCGATGGTCTGATGTTTAAAAGTTCCTCTTTGGAGAAGGTGGAAAACTAAACAGATAAAACAAAACGTGAATTTCCCCTCAATGGGAATAATAAAGGAATATTTTAAAGAGAGCACAGTGCTGAGGCTGCCATCTGACACAATATTTCAATAAATACCCAATAATAAATTGAGATTATTCTGAAAATGGGCCAGTCTGCATAATTTTATACTTCTAACCTGTTAAGCCTCTTTTTTAAATGACAAACCCGAACTGAACAGAGTATACTTTTTTTTACTATAATAAAGGGAACACTTGTGAAATTTGTTCAGATATGATTTAATTTCCGCCTAATAAAAATTCACACTTTTACAATGAATATCTCTTTGAAATGACACAGCTGCAGCTTTAAATCTAAATCACAGCAAAATATGTGTGAACATTATCTCTGCCAAGACTGACTCTTACAAAGTGAGGCAGCAAAATTATAGCGGTTTTAGTTTACAGACTGTTCAGGTAAAATCTCCAAAATGCTCATTTTGGCACCGTCTATGTCTTTTGAATATTTTGATGTATGACACTATGCAGTGGTGGGAAAAAGTGTTTGCCCCCTTCCTGATTTCTTATTTTTTTGCATGTTTGTCACACTTAAATGTTTCAAATGTTTCATCAATCAAACAAATTTAAAATATTAGTCAAAGACAACACAAGTAAACACAAAATGCAGTTTTTAAATGAAGGTTTTTATTATTAAGGGAGAAAAAAATCCAAACCTACATGGCCCTGTGTGAAAAAGTGATTGCCCCCTAAACCTAATAACTGGTTGGGCCACCCTTAGCAGCAACAACTGCAATCAAGTATGTTTGCGATAACTTGCAATGAGTCTTTTACAGCGCTGTGGAGGAATTTTGGCCCACTCATCTTTACAGAATTTTTTTTGTCGAGTCTTTTATTGACTTTTACTGACACTTTTAAACAGTGCAGGAATAAATAAGGCAGCAGAGACGTGTTTTTTACACAAGTACAGTTTTTATGGACTTAAAAAATAAAATAATAAAAATATATAAACTGATTAAAAACTGAGTTTGACTTTTGCTCAGCTGGTGTGGATATGATCAATGATAAATCAGATTTACAGAAAGATCTGTGACATCGTCCTTTTCTGCTTCAAACAACTAAATTTATCAGTAAAATCCACCGTTTAACTTCTTTGGAGAAAGTCTGTTTTATTACCTTCAATAACTGTGGGTATTTTTATTTGTCTGATTTAATTTGAAACTTTCTGCATAAAGTTTTTAATGTTTTCACAGCGGTTGTTCCCAAAGTGAACAGAAGGTGGCGCAGTAACTGAGAACATATTTCCAATACATGCATTGATCACTTTGTGCCTCATAAATCCTGTTTAATATAAATAATGATTATTATTCTGCCTTTAATAAGCTGATTGTATCAATTATTTCTGTAAAGATACATAATTCATTATACTGCACTTAAGTACAATTACAAGTACATGAACAAACGTTTGATTTAAAATGAAAGATTTTATTATCATGTGCACAACAATCACATGGAGCTAAAAATATTTAGAAAGAAAAAGATATAGAACTAAAATAAATAATAAACTTCATAAAACATATAGAGACATAAAATATAAATTATCCAACTAAACAAAATATATAACTAAAGGTAATTTACAGCAGAATATGGAAAATACTGTTGAACTGAGAAGGTGCAAAGTATTAAAATAGTGTAATTAGATTAAGTTTAACAGTCTTAATAAATGAATATATTTATATGAAAATAAATACTAATGACAGCAGTAACATGCAGACAGTGTGACAGAAGTGAGAGTACATAAATATAATTATTTCCTCTGGTAGTTTAATAGTAGTGATAATATTATCTCTTTATGTGATATATGATTAAAGTTTACAGGTGGATGTTTGTGTTGCAGCACATTTATCAGCACAGACACACTGAACACACTTTTATCACATTTTACTGAAGATTTTAGGACTTTTTAGTGTATTATGTTTGTGTGTGGTTTATAAATATACATTAACATTTGTTCAGTGTAGTTTTACTGATAATTAGTCTCATTTTAAACGTTTTTAATGTGAAAATGTGTGAAAAAGCAGTGTAAAGGAAACTGGAGAGGAAAGGGTTATGTTTACAGCGGGCAGATGACGTCGTCAGTGTCAGCTGTGTGTGTGTGTGTGTGTGTGTGTGTGTGTGTGGATGATTCAGCAGCTCGTGCAGCAGCTCGTCCTCTGCACGTGTGCGACGGAGACAAAAAACAACAAACAAACAAACAAACATCTTTATCCGGACACTTCCGGAGCCCCTGCAGGTGAGCCGTCGGTGGGAGACCCCGTGCCCGCTCGCTCGTGCTCGGTGCTCGGACCGGGAGGCGCCCGCAGGCCGGAGAACGGCAGCCCGCCGCCGCAGAGGAGCCGAGCTGCCCCGGAGGATCCGCAGCGACGGGCCCGGTGCGCTCCTCCGGCTGGATTAACACAGAGACACCGACAGAAACACCGACACACCGACCGACGGCCGCTCACACATTTCCGCATTTCTGACGCCGGATGTTCCGTGAAGCCTGCAGGTGAGTCCGAAAGGTGACCGGGACACACACACACACACACACACACACATAAAGACATTAAACACACTCACCTGTCCAAACAGATGTGTGTGTTCAGCATCAGTGATAATCAATGATAATCAATGATAATGAGCTCAGTGTTCTGTTATAAATGTGATATTGATCACACACTTCAACATGTTTTATGAAACGTTTATTTAAAAAACTGAATTTTGGATTCACAACAACAGCAAAGATCGATTTTTATTCAAAGAGCTGAAACAGGTAACAGCTGATAAACCAGTCGATCAGCAGACGGTTAATCAATCATTTAAAATCCATAAAAAAAGAAAGAAACAGATTTAAGTAGCTTTTTATTTTTTTATTTTTAATAATTTGTTATTAATTTTATAGATAATTATAGATATTTAAATGGTCTGTTGAAGTTGTGGTGACCTCGTGATGATCCAGAACGTCATCCTGCTGTCCAATAACCTGTCTATTGATCTTCTGTCCAACTGATCGATCGGTTCAATCAGGAAGCAGCTCGGTTCTCGTTTGTTATGACAGCAGCAACGTGTTCTCCTCGTGTTCTCATGTTCTCCTCGTGTTCTCGTGTCTCCTCATGTTCTCATGTTCCTCGTTCTCGTGTTCTCCTCTGTTCTCCTCCTGTTCCTCATGTTCCCTGTTCTCCCCTCGTGTTCTCCTCTGTTCTGTGTGTTCCCTCGTGTTCCTCCCACATTATTCTCTCCATTGTGTTCTCTGTTCTCCTCATGTTCTCCTGTTCCTGTTCCTCAGGTGTTCCTCCCAGTGTTCCTCCCCATGTTCTCCTCGTGTTCTCCTCGTTCTCCTCTCATGTTGTTCTCGTGTTCTCCTGTGTTCTCGTGTTCTCCTCGTGTTCTCCTCGTGTTCTCGTGTTCTCCTCCTCGTGTTCTCATGTTCTCCTCATGTTCTCCTCATGTTCTCCTGTGTTCTCCCGTGTTCTCCTGTTCTCCTGTTCTCCTCCCTGTTCTCATGTTCTCCTCATGTTCTCCTCGTGTTCTCTCCTGTTCTCCTGTTCTCCTGTCCTGTTCCCTGTGGTTCCCTCCCTCATGTTCTCATGTTCTCCTGTTCTCCCCGTGTTCTCCTCGTGTTCTCCTGTTCTCCTCGTTCTCCTGTTCTCAGTGTTCCTGTTCTGTTCTCCTCCAGTGTTCTCTGTTCTCATGTTCTCCTCATGTTCCCATGTTCTCCTCGTTCCTCGTTCTCGTGTTCCTCCCTGTTCTCTGTTCCTCCTCATGTTCTCCTCCTCTCCCGTTCTCATGTTCTCCCCTGTTCGTTCTCCCTGTGGTTCCTGTCTCCTCATGTTCCTCCCGTGGTTCAGTGTTCCCCGTGGTTCTCACCTCCCTCGTGTTCTCCTCCCCATGTTCTCCCTCGTGTTCTCCTCAGCCTCCCCATGTTCTCCCCTCGTGTTCCTCGTGTTCCTCTCGTGTTCCCTGCAGGTCTCCTGTATGTCTCCTGTTCCCATGTTCCCCATGTTCCTCCCTCCTCGTGGTTCTCCTCGTGTTCCTCCCCCTGTCTCTCATGTTCTGTTCTCCCTGTGTCCTCCTCTCCTGTTCTCCTCGTGTTCTCCTGTTCTCCTCATGTTCTCCCTGTCCCTCCCCTGCCATGTTCTCCCTGTGTTCCTCCTGTTCCCCATGTTCTCCTCGTTCTCCCATGTTCTCCTCGTGTTCTCATGTTCTCTCTCCTCGTGTTCTCGTTCTCCCCATGTTCTCCCGTGTTCTCTCCTGTGTTCTCATGCTCCATTCTCCTGCTTGTTCTCGTGTTCTCCTCTTGTTCTCGTGTTCTCCTCTTGTTCTCCTCGTTCTCCTCTTGTTCTCGTGTTCTCCTCGTGTTCTCTTGTTCTCCTCGTGTTCTCGTGTTCTCCTCATGTTCTCCTCGTGTTCTCATGTTCTCATGTTCTCCTCATGTTTTCCCCGTGTTCTCCTCGTGTTCTGCCGTGTTCCTCCTGAAGCTGATGTTAACATGGAGTCCTGCTGAGGAAAGAGACTCGGTGAAATCGGAAGAATGTTCCCGACACTGACGAGTCCACATTCCTCGTTTTTCACGTCTGAAAACTGCATTTTTCACGTTCTTTAGTCCCGCTGGGTTCTTTTTCTAAAATTTTTAAAAATTTTTTTTAAAGGTGGTTTTATTCAGATAGAGTCCAGCAGAACCACCTGGACCACGTTTGGTTCTGATCATCAGGGCTCTGTTCTGCAGGTTCTGTCCTGTAGGTGACTTGTTGTCACTGCTTCAGATCTTTTGTTCTGCAGGTTTTGTTCTTTGTTTTATCCTGACGGTCTTTGGTTCTGCCACATAGAACTTGAATTCTGTCCTCTAGATCTTTTGTTCTTTAGGTTCTGTTCTCATAGTTGTTTTGTTCTTTCTCTACTTTGGTTGATCTTTTGTTTTTTAGGTTCTGGCCTTTGGTTGTTTTGTTCTCTGGTTATGCCCTGAGGTCTGTGGTTCTTTCCTATAGAACTGTTATTCTGTCCTCTTGTTCAGGTTGTGTCCTGCAGTTTTTGGTTCTGCGGTTCTTGTTCCGTCTTGTTCTAGTTGTAGGCGTGTCTCCTCTGGTTCTCTTATATTGCAGGTTCTGTCCTGTGGTTGTTGGTTCTGCAGGTTCTCTCGTTGTCTCAGGTTTTCCTCTCCTTAGTTCTTTAGCGGTTCTTCTGTTTTTTTTGCCCTTCAGGTGTGTCGGTTCTGTCTCGTGTGCATCATGTCGGCTGATAGCAGCAGAACAGGAGCTGATCTGGTGTCAGTTCAGAGGAACCGCTGACACTTTACCGAGTCCGTTACAGTCGTTCTCTTTAACTCGACTTTATTTCTGATCCTTCTCGCTCAGACTGTGAAGAAGAATCTGTTGTTCCTCAGAGAACCGAAAAGAACGACACAATGCGACAAATGAA
The DNA here is from genome assembly GCA_023238725.1 of Scortum barcoo. NCBI lineage: Eukaryota > Metazoa > Chordata > Actinopteri > Centrarchiformes > Terapontidae > Scortum > Scortum barcoo. The sequence goes on from CM041542.1 coordinate 1,121,711, forward strand.
ATCAGAATCCAGTAAAACATCACAGTTTTCTTCTGGTTTTCCTGTTGAAATTAATAAATCTTCAGTAAATAGACGGAGCCGGCCCGCGGTGCAGGCGTATCCAGGACGTAGACGGTCCCTCCCTGCTAACAAGGATTCAGTGGATCAAAAATTAATTTTCCCGTCTGTTCTCAAAGAACAAAACACCAGCTGGTGAATGATTAATGCAAAAAGTGCCGCAACAACTTTATTCTCTGGTGTTTCTAAAAAACCTCCAGGATGTAAACGCGTCCCTGCAGCAGGAAGGAAACATCAGAACTGAGAGAAAAAACATGAAACAATCTGAAACTTTATTTAAACAGCAGAAGTGTCCGGTTAAATTAAAGTTAATGAGGCCATGTGACTTTTTAAAGCAGCCTGACGTGAAGGTGACACTCGATATTAAAAGTGCTCGCTGTGCTTCATTAGCGAGAAGCTCTTAACGACACAGACTGAAGCAGAATCATCAGTTTACTTCCTGGCTCTCAGTCTCTGCTGACTCTCGGCTTTAATGACATAAACTTCCTGACTTTCCCTTTTTTCCTCCGTCACTCTTTCTGTCGACCTTCCTCTCGGTCTGCCTCTCCTCCGTTTGTCTTCTCCTGTTTGAGCTTCGGCTGTAAATGAGGAATTTCAGGAATTTGTGGCGTCATTCTTTAAAATCCAAAGGTGAGATAAGAAAGAGAGGAAGGCCCAGTTTTTTATGAATGAATGAATGAATCAATGTCTGTTCTTCTCGGACCATTAATGGCCTGAATTTGTTTCACGAGTCGTGGAGACTTTTACAGCTAATGGTGATTTATTGATCCGTTAATCTGTGGATGATTTTCTTGATAAGCGTCGTCAAACTAACTTCCCGAGCTGATCCCAGATCTGATCCTTATCGTCTGTTTAAAGCGATGACACGTCGCTGTCAGCGGGTCATATCAGCTGTCAATAATTCACTTTATCTCTGTAAGGAACTTGTAAACAGTCAAACTGAAACTTTCAGGAGTCACATCCTCCAGTTAAACTTCAGATCTTATCAGTGATTTAAACTCAAACTTTTATAGATGAGCTTCTTTTTTTTTATAGTTTTGGTTCATTTGTTTGCTCTGTTCCTCATTGTGCTGCTTTTTGTTTTAATTTCAACTTATTTTTATGTTTCTTTAGTCTTTTCCTTCATTTTTCAGCCTTCATTTTTCATGCAAGTGTACCTCTTTCTTGAATCCTCAGCATGGTCAGATTTAGCATCTGCAGCTGTTTAAATCAACTTTTAATGCACATTCAGATTAAAAAAAGCATCAGGTCAAACTGATCAGGACGCCCTGATTGATCCCTGATTCATTCCTAATAAATAGATATGACTGTTTGGGTGGTGGTAAAGAGTAACAGGAGCTTCATGCTTCTTCTTCTTCGATCCTTTGAGACGAGCAGGAAACGTTTTGGAGAATCTTTTTTGATCTGTGTGTCCGTCCTCTCGTCTCTGACCGGGTCTGACGTCTGCAGCGTTTCCTCCCTCTGATCAAATCTCCAAACCTGCAGCAGTTTTTGACCAGAGAGAAGTTCGACTTTGTGTTTGTGGGTCGATTATTGAAACACTAACAAGAGAAATAAATGTTTAAATGGTTGTACTTCTGCTCTCGTCTCCTTTGCTTCATCTATTGATTTCTTCTCTTTGGCTGTTTCTCTCTCTTCCTCTCTTCTCTGAGACTTTGTCTGATGTCTGAGAGATAATCGACTCTCTCTCTCTCTCTGATGATGGACTTTGGTGGCAGGAAGTGTTTGCTGAAATCTCTCCATCTCTTCGTCCGTCCTCTCGTCTCTGAGTGTCTGCAGTGTTTCCTCGAGTCCGATCGAATCATCCGAGCTGCTCGTCATGTCGTTTCCAGAAACACTCACCTCGCTATTACGTCATTTTCTAATGCAGCTCGGGACAATTTTCATTCATTTTTCAAACCATAAGGAAGATTTCTTTTAAGCCTGAGTCTACTTGGTTCTTTTCTCTTCATATTTCTGCACAAATACAATAAAAAATTAAAACAATCCCTAAAAGAAACTACTGCAGCTGCCCACCTGTTTATTCTCCGTCTTTTTATTCTCCCTCACGCACAAACTGCTGCAGAAATCACCATAAAAACAAACTACAGCATCCGACTGTCAAACCTCAAATACACTGAGTTTTAACACCAATACAGAAACAATCTTTAACGCAGTACCTTCAGAAAATATCTTTTATGATACTTGATGTTTAATCTCAGGAAATGTCTGATTAAAGGTGAAACAGCAGTTTCAGTCCTTATTTTTACCGATCTGGGTCGTATTCAATCTGCCTTCATGTGAAACTCTTCTAAACTCTTTCGGGCACTCAGGTTGCAGATTTGGCTGCTTCGTGAGCTGCTGGGTTTCCAGAAGCTGCTTTCGTGGCCTGTTTGGATGAAGTGTGGTGGATTAGCAGAGAAAGAGCTGCTTTGTGGCAGATTAATGACGGCGGTGGGAGTGAGCGGGGGTCCGCAGCTCGCAGCACAACGGGGATGTTGTCCGTGCCAAGTGCCAAGTGCTATGAAACCGGTGGGGTCGGGGGGGAGGGTACCGCCGCTGACGGGGCAACTCGCGCCACCTTCAACTGAAACTCTGAGATCATGTGGTCGAGATGAAGTGATCTGAAAACAAAGATTCTTATATTTCACTAAAGGCTGGTTGGTAACTAAAGTACAGTCAGATTATTTAAAAGTCTTCAAACATCTCATTTATTTCCTAAAAAAGCTGCTCGCTGTAGTTTTTATCAAACAAACACGAGGAAATAATGCATTTGTTAGGGACTATTTTCAGCGGCGGATGAATCCACATTTGGTGATCTACTGAGTGTTTGTGGCAGCAGGACGGTGTGTGTGTGTGTGTGAGAGGGAGTGTGAGAGCGTCAGAGAAGTGAGGGTGTGTGTGTTGGTTTAATGCCCAACAAGACGGGGCATTCATGCTGTGTGTGTCATATCTGGCCTGAGGTGTCTGAGTTAGAGGTGGTTGTTGTTGTTGTTGTTGTTGTTGTTGTTGTTGTTGTTGTTGTTGTTGTTGTTGTTGTTGTTGTTGAGCTTGACACAGATCAATATCTCTACCTCCATTTATGGATTGATGTATTTTTTTCCCGATATGTTGAAATTGGAGACAGTCGAGTGAAAAAGACTCATTTAGTTTTTGTTGTTTTCTTGTTTTTACCTGTTTGTTTACTTTGTTGTTTGTTTAGTAGTTTTTTGTAGTTAATCGTCACACTGGACGCTGGAAAACACCTGATGCATTATTTTATTATGTCATATATCATTTTTACATCATTATCTGTGATTATAGAACATTTTGTACAATTGAGGAACTAAAAATAAATCAGATAATCCAGAGAATTAATATCCGACACATGAACAACTCACTGATGTAAAATTGTTGGTTTTGTAGATCAACAGGACACATTAAATGAATAGAAACATCTGGATGAGGATGAAATGAAATAAAAAGAAAATTGAGAGCTTCAGTTTGCTTCATGCTCTCGTCCAGGTGAGATACATGAATGAAATCACATGTAAATCAGACGTCTGGATGTTTTGGCCCTGTGAGGATCGGATGTCCTCCTCTGGTCCAAACCCCGCCGCCGTCCAACCAGCAGCCATAAATAATGAAACCACAGCAGCTAAATGTGGCTTTTCTATTTTCATGAGGAGTCAGAACGACTGATGTTTGTGTTTCCGTCACAGCTTTTTAATGTGAATTATTATTCTGTCAGATCACGTTAAAATCAAACATGCCCGCCGATTATTCATTAAATAATTGTTGTTATAATTTTAAATTCACTGTCCAATATCTCTCAAACCAAAGGTGATTAAATTAGAGGTCAGAGCCAGATTTCTTAAGATACAGAAGAATAAAATAATCACATAAAAGCAGAATTTCTTTGTCATATATAAACACAACCTGATTTGAAAAGGACATTTCTGAGTAAATAGTCATTTTTTCATAATGTAATAACAGAAATGGGAAGAACGTCAGTCATTAATGCCTCAACGCTGCTTAAAGTCACATTTAGTTTCACTGATGGAGACCTGATGAGCCGTCATAAATTATGTATTTGTGTCTTGAAAAAAAAGAGCCTTTAAAAAAAGTCCTTTTCATATCTCTGCTCTACAAGCTGTCCAGCATCTGTTCATGAAAATATTTAATATTTATAATAAATAAATCAGAATTTTTTCTCTCTCAATCACATAAGATGCAGCAGGTTGTTCATTTTTTATCCATTTTATCCATCCTTCAGTTTATCACAAACATTCATCTGTAAAGTTACTGAAGCTGTCAGATGGATGAATTGGTGTAAAAATATCATATTTAATATAATTTAATAATATTTGCTTCTGAGCTGTGATGGAGTATAAAACTGCATAAAATGATGCAGTACAAAAAGCTCAAATTTACCAAAGTTCAGTACTTTCAGGACTAAATGTTCTTTAAAGGTTAAAACGAGGTTGTTGACTGACAGAAGGAGCAAAGGAGCGAAACAAAAACTCGATAATGAAACGGAGGAAAGAAAGGAGAGGAGGAGGAGGAGGTGGTGATGTTTCTCTGCCCTCTGCCAAGAATATCTGTGTCCTCTGTGATCTGCATGAAGAGAGACTCAGGAGGGAAACAAGGACGTGATGGAGACAGATGGAGGACGGCTGAGCTTCATCGTTTGAATATTTCAGAGCAGAGACGACGAACATCAGCCCGTCTCGACCCACAATCCTTTGCTGTGTGGTGGAGGTCGTCGGCAGCAGATCTGCAGCGGGCGTCGAGTTTCTGGACAAACAGCGAAGTTATCGAACGTCTGAGCGCGATACGCAAACAAGCGTGTCCTCACAAGTGCAGTTACATCACACGTGGCCTTTAAACTTCACGATATCTGTGAGAAACTGCTCTCATCTGACGTTTCAGTCATTTCTAAAGGTGACGTAACGCGACGTAGTGATAACACATGAAGGTTACATCGAACAGAAGGAGGAAAGCTTAAAAGAGAGAGTGACGCATAACAAGTAAAGATCAGTAAAAAGTCAAGTTTTATCGTTTTCAGTTTTTCCGGAGCTTCCAAACGGAGATTGTCGTGTTTGAATGAAGACATGAGGAGACAGTTTTGCTCGTCAGTTTTGAGTCGATGGGCAGAAAATACGTTTTCCAGTTGATTCGTTTATTTCTGATGCTGATGTTTCAGAGCAGAATAAACCTGACCGGGTGTTTTATGGCGTCCTCTCCTCTCAGGCCGACTGCGAGCGGCCGATCGGGTTTCTATTGATTCGTTTATCGTCGAGCCATCATGGAAGATGATCCGCCTGCTGACGGAGCCGCACTACTTCGTTTTTTTATTCTCATCTTACATTTTTAAACACACAGGCGAGGACACACACACAGATGTGGAAGAGGAAAGTGTGTGTTTGTGACCCTCCATGGTCATTCGTTGGGGGGTGAAGATGAGATTAATGGCGTCCAGTTTGACGCACACGGCGGGCTCCTTCCCGACCATCTGTCGTGTCGCCTCCCGTCCATCTGTGAGTTTCTTCTGCAGCGGCTTTTGGCCTTTTCTCAGTCTGAGAGTGTGAATGAAACCTGAGCTGACCTCACCTGAGAGCTCGAAGCTGTTTGTGAGCGTCTGTCAGGAGCCAATGAGACGCTCCGATACCTTTTACTGGGAATAAACTCTGGACCAGGACGTGGAGATGGTCACACTGTCCTGCTTTATAATCTTTAGAAATAATATGCACTGAAACGCCCCCTATTTTGATCCCTAAAAATGAATCAAATAATCAAACAGGTGATACTAAAACTAATGAACATCAGCACAAACAGTAAAAGTCTTTTCTAGTTTGTATGTTTTTCTGTTAGTCATTTTCTGATCTTAATATTTAGTTAGAAATATTTGACTCCAGATTTATTGAGGATTGAACTGATGCTCTCTGCAGTTACAACAAACAGAGCCAGAAATACTGAAAATATGTGTAATATTAAAAAATTAGCAAGCAGAAATGAAAAATAATCACCTGTAATTGAATTCTCAAGATCTCGTTTTCTTAAGACAAGTAAAAAAATTATTTTTCTCAAGTCCTGTGCTGCTGCCTGCCAGTTCTTTAAATATAATCATTAATTAATCGACAATTATTGAACAGAAATAACCTGATAAGATGGAAATTATCTGCAGTGAACACTTAAATTAATAAAACTGTATATAAAATAAGAAATATGTGGTTTTATCAAAAATTATAAAACGGCTTGTGTCAATAATGTTGATCCTTTTTAGCTGTTTTTTTTTATATTAAGTTTACATAGTTTATTTTTAGATTATTTTAGATTATTTTTTTACCTGCTGTTTGTTTGAAATATAAAAGTGAAATATGAGGAGCAGATGGATGCAGCTGACCTTTTTTCTGGCCGGCGGCTCCTCGATTCCTCTCAGCTCGGTGAGCAGAGAACTGGAGCGCGAGGACATCGATAACCCACCGAACGGACGTACGGAGGAGGAGGAGAGAAAGAGGAGGAGAGAAAGATGGAGGAATAATAACAGGCTAATGTAAAGAGGAGAGGAGGTTGACGGTTGGAAAAACTGAGGAGGAATCACAGAGGAGATGCTGCAGGAGGGATTTGGTTTGACTGACTCTCAATCTTGAAATGTAATATTTTTAAGCGGATAAATTCATGAAGAATTACAGATTGATCTGAAATCGGCTCATTAATGTCGACAACAGAAGATAGGAAATGTTGATTTAACACGTTTTGACTTTTCTTCACCTTCTTCTCGCTCCAATTGCTGAAACAGAGCCGTGAAATTGATCACTGAAATATTCCACTTTCCACCTCCAGCCGTAGATGAGGAATATTTCAGGATGTTGGTGACGCTTGGAGTCTTCGTCCTGCAGCACCGCTGCCGGTCGATCAGAGGCTGCAGATAAACCGCATGAATCACATGAACTACGTCAGACAGGTTTCGTCTTGTCCTGCAGTTACATAAAGAACAAACTGTTAAACTTTAACTATTAATTAAAGTAATTAAAGGCAAAGCAAAATGAAACAAAACAAACTGATGAAGGCGAGGACGTGATGATGAGGCACGTCTGTCGGTAACTCCCTTCACACATCCAAACACACACGCTTCGTGCTGTAAGTCGTGGTGTGTTTACATGGTGTTTAGTGGATTTTCTCTCCTTTTAAACTGGATCAGATCCACTTCAGTGTCTCAGCTGAGGTTACAGCGATAAGTATAGCTGCTGGCAGGCCGCCGTTCTGACGTGATCTCCCCCCTCAGAAACCGAGCTGATGAATCACCTGGTGTGCAGCTCACCTGTGATTTTTCATCACCTGATATTTTATCTGATTGGTTAAAGAACAATAATAATAATTTAAAAAAATACCGGTTGTTCTAGTTTACAGGTCTGTTTCCTGTAAACTCAGAGAAAGTGACTCATAAGCAGGCCGCAGAGCTCATCACCTTTATTGATATTCATCTGTCAGTAACAAGGTCGGGACACGCAGGCAACGCTGGAGCTTCTTCTGACTGCAGATCTGTTGTTTTAAACCGTCTTTTATTTCATTTCACTTCTCATAAAGACACCGACAGGAACAGTCTGATTATGGGGGTCAGAGTTCATTTTTAACCTTTTTAAAATATCAATATCAACAAGAAAATATCTTTTTAAATTCAGATTATTTTATCAAAGACAAACCTCCTGATGTTTAATGAGATGATGGATAGATGGATGGATGAATGAATGAATGAATGAATGAATGTGGATCTGTAGCGTGTTGGTTGATCTTTGTTTCATCACCATGTCGGTAGAAATGGCTGCTCATCTCCTCAGTAATCTATCACGTTTTCTTATCCATTAACCAAATGAGCAGAGTCGACTTTACACTCGTTCATTTAAAGGCTCTGCGGCTCGCGGCTTCCTGGTAAAACAGGAAGTCAGCCATGTGCAGATTGAGTGTGTGTTTTATCGGTTTATCTAACACACACACACACACTTTTTTTGTGCATCAGGCAGCAGCAGTAAACTCAAACTGAACAGTTGCTTACACACGAAGCTGTAAAGAATCAGGCAGCGAAGGAGAAACTGCAGATCAGCAGGTTTTATCTGAAAGAGGAATAAAGATCAAACTTTAAAGACCTGCTGAGGAAGAATCAGAGTATAAAAGTCTTTTTTCCTGCAGTGATTCAGTGTGAAGTGACCTCAGTGACCTCGATCCTCCAGCTAACAACCTTTTCTCCTCGAACACGGTGAAGCTCACGTCACTGTGTTCGTCTTATCTCACAGCTCTTTGACCTCACACGGTGCAGAACAAGCTCGCCGCTGTTTACCAAGTGAAAGAACTACGAGCTAACTATGTGAGCAGCATATCAGACTATGTTAGAACAATAAAATCCTGCACTTGTTTCTCTGCAACTTCATATCAAAGTAAGATAATAAAATGAAATATAACGATTAATAAAATGTACTTTTATTTCCTGTCCGACTTTAAGAAACGTTTGTTTGAACGTGTCTGACCTGAGTTTTACATTTCCTGCTTTTCCAGAGGATGGTGGTGTGTGTGTGTTTATGTGGTTGAAAGACATTTGAATATCAGTGAGAGTGTGTGTACACACAAACACACACACAAACACACACACACACACACAGTCACACACACATTACAGTCACACACACCTACACAACACACAGTCTGCATTATCATTCTGCCGTGGCCTCGTTCATCAGCCTTTGTCCCTCCTGCATGTGTCCTCGGTATCACAGCGGTGTTATTGCAGCACACACACACACACACACACACAGCTGTATCATCATGACTTTTAAAGGTTTGGAGTTTGGTTTATCTGAATTCATTCATTGGTCACCTGATTTAACTGAATGAACATATGATGACTTTGACTTCAGATTCAAGATTTATTATTATTGTACAATAAAGTAGACCTAAAATACAATAATACAACTAAAAATATGTACAATAGAAAACAGAAATACTTGTGTCGCGTTACAAGGTGCCAGTATTGACTAAATATTACAATAAAGGAGCATTTGTAGGATTTAGTAATGTTTGTTGTTCAGGTCTCTTTCCTAACGTCAGAGAAACTATGGCGGCGGCAGCTTCAACATAAAGACGTGAGATGCCTTTTAACTGTTTGTTTTGTCCGTCCTGGGCTTCTGTAGAAACATGGCGGCCTCCGTGAAAGAGGACCTGCTCCTTCTTTAGATATTCAGGCTCATTAAAGTGAAAATGTCACATGGATACCTGTCAGCCCTGCTATTCTCCTTTATCGGACTCTGAGTGGAGGTTTTGGAGGTTTTGGTGATGAGTCTTCATGATTCTGCCTCTCGGCCGGTGTCGGTGACGCGGCAGAGGGGAAGCTGTGAGTCAGCTTAATGCAGCTTCTTTTATGGGAAACACTTTGAAGGTTTCTTCTTCTTTAAAGTCAACGAGTGACGGGAAATGTTCAAACAAACAAACATTTGGTTTGTTCAGAGATGAAGAATCACATAATCGTGAACAATATTTTTTACAACGTGTACGACTATGAGGAGGAGAAGAAAGAAATTAACTGATGAAAATAAACATGAACTTAATCAGATTAAAATAATGGTGAGCTGATGTTTTATTGTTTTCCTCCTTTCACGTTCATCGTTAATGATTCACATTTATCATTTACAGCAAACAGCTTTACTCACTTCTGCCCAATAAAAATAACGAACCGAGCTGTAAATGATTAATAAGATGGATGTTAATTGATTATCAGACAATCACTGTATCAAATAAAATGTCAGTGGGGTTTATCAATTGATAATTTATCTCGCTGTTTATTGACACATTTCACCGCTTCTATTTTTATTTTCATTATTATTCTTGTCAGTTTTGTTTTGTTAAAGATGAACATAAAGGATGAAAATGATGAAACATGACTTTTTTCTTTTTTATCAAATCGGCTTTAAATGAATCAAATCACCTGATAATTTATGACTCAGTTGTTCATTTCACCTAATTTTTATCCTTTAATTTCAGTTAGTCATATATCACAGATGTGTTTGACATATACTGATGTAAATATCTGATTTTATCTTTCCTCGCTCTGTTTCATGTGGTTTCTGAAGCGCTTCATGACGAGCAGATGATCATTAAATAATCCGACGGTGACGTTTTGACCTTTCTGTTTCTCTCACACTGAAATCACAAGTTTTTTCTCATCACTTTGAGATAAACTCATCAGCTGGTTTCAGAAAAAAGCCCTGGGTACGGTGGCCTCGGGCGGACAAGAGACTGAGGAGGCTTATGTTGTGTTTTTTATGTCTTTTTTTTTTATTATTTTAATTTGTTCTTTCAACATCATGTGAGACTGCAGAGATGTGACTTTGTCTTATCGGGTATTATTTCATCTGAGGAAGAAAGAAATGTTTGTTTTTAATTCATCATTAGATAATTCATCATTTTATTTTATGAGTTTAGCGTTAATTAATAAATGTAAATGACTTGCTGAAGGAGGACGGTGCATGATGAACAATATAAATTGACATTAAGATTAAATTTAGAGTTTCATGTTTGAGATGTGACAGTTAAAGGAAAAATCACTTTGTTATCAAGCTGAAACGATTAGTCAATAATTACTTGATTAATATTAGATGTATTGGGTTTGATAGGATTAATAATAAAGTTTTAAAATACTAAAATACTTTTTAAGAAATAAATACTTGTGTTATCAGATGATAATTATATTAATTATAATGAGATAACTTGCAGCCCTGCTCAGTTTTCAGCCAGATTGAAGATGTTCGAGGTTATTTCTGGTGAAATTTAATAATTTAAGTGTGATCGACGCGGCCTCACACTCTTCTGCTCAAAGTGACGCTCCACCCAAATTTGCCTCTTTAGTCTAAAACTCTTTCACACCTCTGAAACAGGCCTGCCTTGTTTTTGGTTGTTTTTTTCACATTTCCTGCCTCGGGGTTTGTATCCTGTCTCACCTGTGTGTGTGTGTGTGTGTGTGTGTGTGTGTGTGTGTGTGTGTGTGTGTGTGTGTGTGTGTGTGTGTGTGTGTGTTTCAGTTTGGGTGTGTGTGTGTGTTTCAGTTTGGGCAGGATGTGACGGGTGTGTCTTATACATAACGACATCTGTCTGATCGCTATCTGTCGTTTTTGTGTTGGAGGGATGGCTGACTGTTTTTATTATGGGCGTGGTGTGTGTGTGTGTGTGTGTGTGTGTGTGAGAGAGACAGACAGGTGGTTAAAGCTAACCACACTGTCAGCACACACTCAGAGTTTGTCTCAGAGCTGCTGGATTTTTCCACTGACTCAGCACCGTAAATTATTTTCAGTCGAGGTTTTAGAGGCGTGTTTCTAATCTCTCAACGACCATGTTGATTTTTCTGTCAGCTGATAGTTTAACTGTAATATCCAACACATAGATTAAACATGAACCTGTAAAGAGTTGTTGTGTTGTGGCTTTAGATTTATTTATTTTAGTCTCATCTGAAACTCTGTAAACTCGCTGGTTTGTTTCGTCCAACAAGTTCCTGTTTATAAAATCTGCTGCTCGCCACGATTCTTTATGAACCAAATTTAGCAAAAAAAGTCTACACACACCTGTTCAAATGCCAGGTTTTTGTGAAAAAATGACAAAAAAATGACACCAAGATAAATAATTTCACAACTTTTTCCACCTTTAATGTGACCTATAACCTGTTCAATGCAATTGAAAAACAAACTGAAACCTTTACAGGGGAAAAATAAAAAATAAAAACTTAAAATAACCTGGTTGCATAAATATGCACACCCTTAAACTAATACTTTGCAAGGTGCAGCACTTTTGCAGCTTTGGCTTTAATTCCAGCACTCAGTCTTTTTGGGTAAGAGTCAGTCAGTGGCACATCTTCTTGATGTGGCAATATTTGCCCACTCTTCTTTGCAAAACTGCTCCAAATCTGACAGATTGCGAGGGCATCTCCTATGCACAGCGCCTCTTCAGATCACCCCACAGATGTTCGATCAGATTCAGGTCTGGACTCTGGCTGGCTGCCATTCCAAAACCTCAATCTTATTCTGGTGAAGCCATATTCTTTAGTTGATTTGGATGTGTGCTTTGGGTCACTTGTCATTGTCTGCTGAAAGATGAAGTTCCTCTTCATCTTCAGTTTTCTAACAGAAGTCGGAAGGTTTTGTGCCAACACTGACTGGTATTTGGAACTGTTCATAATTCCCTCCACCCTGACTAAGGCCCCAGTTCCAGCTGAAGAAAAACAGCCCCAAAGCATGATGCCTGCCACCACCATGCTTCACTGTAGGTATAGTGTTCTTTTGGTGATGAGCAGTGTTGTTTTTGTGCCAAATATACCTTTTGTAATTATGGCATAGCCAAAAAGTTCAACCTTGGTTTCATCGGACCACAACACATTTTCCCACATGCGTTTGGGAGATTTCAAATGTCTTTTTGCAAAATGTTTTTTTGCTTGGATGTTTTTCTTCGAGAGATAAGGCTTCCGTCTTGCCACCCTTCCCCATAGCCCAGACATATGAAGAAGACGGGAGAATTGTTGTCACATGTGCTACACAGCCAGTACTTGCCTGCCAGAAATTCCTGCAACTCCTTCAATGTTGCTGTCGGCCTCTTGGCAGCCTCCCTGACCAGTTTTCTCCTCGTTTTATCATCAATTTTGGACGGACGTCCTGTTCTTGGTAATGTCACTGTTGTGCCATATTTTCTCCACTTGATGATGACTGTTTTCACTGTGTTGCATGGTATGGTATATTTAATTTCCTTGGAAATTCTTTTGTACCCTTCTCCTGACTGATATCTTTGAACAATGAGATCCCTCTGATGCTTTGGAAGCTCTCTGCGGACCATGGCTTGTGCTGGAAGATGTGGCTACAAAAATGTGAAGAAAAGCCTACTAGAACAGCTGAACTTTATTTGGGGTTAATCAGAGGCACTTTAAATGGTGACAGGTGTGTGCTGACTCCCATTTAACATGAGTTTGAATGTAACTTGGTTAAATCCGAACACAGCCATACCCCCAGTTATAAGAGGGTGTGCACACTTGTGTAACCTCATTATCTCAGTTGTTTATTTTTACTTTACCTCCCTAAAAGATTTCAGTTTGTTTTTCAATTGCATTGTACAGGTTATAGGTCACATTAAAGGTGGAAAAAGTTGTGAAATTATTTCTCTTGGTGTCATTTTTTTACATCACAAAAACCTGGCATTTGAACAGGGGTGTGTAGACTTTTTATATCCACTGTATATTTGGCTTTTGTTTTGTCATCAAATGTTTTTAAGTGTCAGCTAATAAAGAGGATCAATCAGGACAAACACCACCTTAGGACCTACGTCAGGATAAATTGATTTATTCAGAATTGAAAGTAAAACTTCAGTTCTTAACCTGAAAAACATTTGGATATTTGTTTTTTAAAATATCTTAAGTTTTAAATTTAATTCATCCCTGCTCGTACCTGTGTGTTAATGTGAAAACCTGAAAATGATGAAATGACTTACCGGCCTCTGTTGTCTCCTTCCTCTGCAGCTCCTCGTCCTCAGTGTCTCCATGGTGAAGTGGGCGGGGTCTGATGTCCGCCCCTCCTCTTGACGACCCCCCCACCATGCCCACCATGGTTTCCAGACTGCCCAAGTTCGGCTCACGGCCCAAATCTGTCAAGCGCTCTCCAGCGGGCGCCCAGACGGCTTCTGCCGACCGCCCCTTTTGCCGAGCGCCACCGCCGCTTCTTCACCGGTACCCGCCACCAATGCCAATGGGTTCTACCACCACCCGGGCCCAAGGCGGGGATCAACGGCACAATAACTGCCCCCCCTGCCTCTGTGAAACAGAACGGATTCATCAGAGTGCCGACTTCGTTTTCTTTGAAATGGAGGAAAGAAAACGAGTCGGTGGAGGACGGAGCTGCTGACGGAGAGCTGCGAAGAGGAAAAGGCGTCGGGCAGCATCGCTCCGTCCAGCAGGGGTCGCCGCTGACGCCGATCGCAGTGTGACGCCAAAAAGCCAACGTCTGCAGGGAAAGGGCGTGGCTTCGGCTATCCGGCTCCGCCCTCCTTATCACCGTCTCCACAGTCCAGCCCCAGAACACTTCCTGTTTCTAAAGGCGGACCTGCTGGTTCCCGACAGAGTCAGGCTGCATTCGGGCTCCTCAACGGTTCAAGACCGACCCATAACAGATCCAAACCGAGGGGTGGAGCCAATGGATCTCTGAGGCCGCCACAGAGCTTTGTGCGTTCTGCTGGTTCCAGGCCGAGCTCTGGTCCGGGTTCTCGATCTGGTTCCCCGCTCCAGAAGAAACCTCCGGCCAGCCGTTCCCACTCCAGCGACAGCCTCGGGCCGGCAGCGTCCGTCCAGCTGACTGAAAGCGATCGTTACCGCTCACGTAGTCTCACCCAGGTCCGCCCTCAACCCTCCCCCAACCTCACCCCGTCCTCCATCTCCTCCCCCACCACCCCCCAAGCCTACTCAGGCAAATCGCCGACTTCCTCCAATCAGGCTCCGTCCAGAGACGGCTCAACAAAATCCATCCAGAGTCCTGAGGGGGGGGGTCGAGCTTCTGCTACTCCAGGGAGGTCAGGGGTCAGCGTCCCCTCCCTCCTGCCCCCCTCTGCCTTAAAGAAGCCCCTCCTACCAAACTATATCTCCGCCTCCAAGCCCAGTGGCATCAGCTACAAGCTGTCACGCCCGTCACTCATTAAGCAGTCCCGCCCCGTCCGAGTGACCTCAGCCAATGACGTGGAGGAGGCGAACCGAGGACTGACGGCTCGGAGGAACTCGGTGGAGACGCCGTCAACAACAGGTGAGTGTTTTAGTTCAAACTGAGATACTTCTTCTTAACAAATTCTCAACTTTACATCCAAATTATTCATTTCACAATCTGACTAATCTCTGTTCATTTTAAACTTCAAATATCAACTCATCTCATTTATCTCATCCCATTTCCCATCTTTGGAGTTTTATTTCAAACGTTTAATCTCATTTTATGCCTCATGTCTCATATTTTATGCAGTGTTTCATCCCTGGTATCTCTTCTCAAATATCCCATCTCGTCTGTTTCTTTTTATCTCTCTAATCTCTAATTTTGTTTAATCCCCCCTTCACCATCAGAAAGTACCCCAGAGACTCCGGAGACTGAGGGGCTGTCTGCTGACCCGGTATCCCAGGGTGAGGTGTCGATTGTGGGGGAGACGCTGGAGGACATGTCCCTGTCCTCCAATTCGTCTCTGGATAGAAACGACACCAGTCAGGAGTACATGGACGACTTCGACAACCTCGGTAAGACGGAAACATTTCGAGATATTTACGATTGATTTCATGTTTAACGTAGAGTTTTGAAACCAGCAGCATCTTTTTTCTTGTGTTTGCAGGAAACGGCGGGGTGGGCATGCTGCTTCTCTCAGCTAAAAACGATGAAGACGACTCAGGGCTCGACCAATCGTGCCCCAGGTTTGATGACGAAGACAAGGTGGCTGTCAACGGCGTTGCCAAGGCAACGGGACTCTGTTTCCTGGACGACGGTGTGGGCTGGGCCGGCGTGAGATTCAGCGGTAAGTTTTTACAGGATTAATGTGAAAGTCAGGAAAAAGATCTTGAAAGATTTTAATAAATTTTAAAACAAAAACTGTTTCTGCAGGTGAGCGAGGGGAACATCAACTCACCCGACGGAGGAGGTCCAGCCAGCCGGACAGGACTACCACGACCAGGTACGAGTTCGACAAGAGACACGTGAGGTGACTGTGCTCTCCTTTTACGTAACTCCATGTCGTTAAAATGATGTAATATTTGACATGATTATGTGGAGCGCCTTGACTCACAGTTTACAGGTGTTTTAGCTGCAGCTGCCCTCCATGACCCCGCCCACTTTACAGGTAGAGCAGTGACACATCAGGAGTGTAGACGCCTCTGATCCAGCAGCACTAAACACAAATGAAACATCAATTTTTTTTTTCTGCTTCGAGTCCTGCAGGAAGAGGAAGCTGATTCACTCAGATATTTTACCTGTTCACACACTGAACTCACCTGTCGGCTCTGTCAGTCGAAGGTGCCGCCTTTTATTTTGAAAAAAGTAAATTAACAGAGGCAACATGAACTTCTGCTTATCTTCTCCTGCAGCTGCTGTCTGCTGGACGATTGTCCCAATAAAACAGTTTCATTCAGCTCCACTGAGATCTTATAAAAATCGGAGACTCTTTTACTAATTTCCTGTGTGTTTCCTTTGTGTTTGTACAGTAACAAAGGTAAAATCTTTCAAAATAAAAGCATGGTTGTCCTCTCTGTCCTCTGCAGGGCGGTTCGTCCCTGGATCTGTCCCCGTCGGACAGCTGTGGGTCTGGGGGGACCTACATGTGGGACGAGGAGGGCCTGGAGCCACTGGGGGGCGCCGCCACAACCGCCTCCATCAACACCAACAGCAACACCACCCATCACATCGGGAGCTTCGACTCCGACCTCAACAGCATCGTAAGTTCTGAACCCGACGAGGTTAAAGTAGAAAAACGTGACGCTGCTGACAAAAGACACTTTCAAGTGTTTTAGTTACCTGTGATTTAATTAGATAAATAAGATAATACAGCTGCAGGTTGTTGAAGCTAAAAACAGTTAAGGTTTTAGACTTCCTTCTGAGGCGCTGTTTCTTTACGCGGAGCACCCAAACAACACAGCAAAGACTGAGAGGGAGTAAACGGATAGAGAATATTTTAAAAATTATTTTTGCAAATGTTTTACGAGGAAGAGCCGACGTAAGTAGTACTGTATCAAAACTCTTTTTGGCACCTTTTTAAAAGACAAAGAGGTTCAGATGGTTCATGAGATGAGGGAGCTCTTTGGACAAATGTCTTTTTTTTTTTTTTTTTTTTTTTTACCATAAAGAGTTTAAGATGTGAAATGTCCATACAGGTAAGGCCAAATAAGGTTTGATTCATTAATGTCTCATTATATATAAGAGATCTTAATGTTTTCACTCACATAAAATAAGTGTGATGTATCTGTACAGATATAAACCTTTCCTGGATTAATTAAGATTGTTTTAAACCAGTGCAGTTAGATGATTTATCAAACTTGTGTTAACTTCAGATCATTTTATCTTCACTAAATTATTTATTGATTATTTGTTTGAAAATTATTAAATTGCTGTTGTCACAGTTTGCAGCTAAATAAGTTCAGCAGAACAGAAAAGACTTTTTTGTTATTCCAGCAGCGTCGGCTCTGTCCTGCCTCTCCGGCCTAGTTGGGGCCAGTTCAGGGTCTCAGAGACTAGCAACCAAAAAAAAGACCGGACCATCAGACAGCAGGTTTCAACGAGCAGCCTGGAAAGAAGGAAGCACTGATCAGACAGGCAGAAACAGGCCGTCACAGGTTAATTGTCAGAAGGCTGCTGCAGGTTGAGTTTGGCATGCGATGCACATTTTTTTAACTAGTCTGAACTCGAGGTGTTTCAAATCCTCCGACTCTGAACTCATCAACATTTAATCCTCCATCGTAGCACCTGGATGCAAAAAGTTTTCGGATTTTTTTCCACCAGAAGTTGTGGTTTTGTTTCTGTTGAATCTGATTCTAGTTCTACATTATCGACTCTGGTTTCTAAATCCTTCTTCATCTGGGCACAAAAAGAAACCCAAGTACGTTAAAACGCATTTATTCGCAGCAGATTAATCCACATTCATCCATAAAAGCTATTCATCATAAGTGATGAAGCGTATTTTCAGCAAAGAAAACAATATTATGTATTAATAACAGTGACTGATTGAAGGTGCAAACTTCAGGTTTCAACAAATTTCTTCATTTTAAATTTGGCCCCGGTCCCAGTTTAAAATCCAGAATTAGAAGCAGAAACAGTTGTTGAATGCAGCCAAATAGTTGGCCAATAAAACCCACAACAATCTGCCAGAGTGGAAACCCTCAACTGTAAAATCCTCAGATAAAACTTCCATCTCAGTTGTTTTTTTTCAGACTTTTTAAGGATTTTAAAAAATGGGAAAAAAAACAGAATCCAAACATACCTGCAGAGCTCATTTTAAAAAAGACAAACTCCTTTAAATTAATTAGTTAAATGTAAAAAAGTTTTGGCTCCTTGTTGTTGAACAAGTTTCTGCCAGAATCAGAAATCAAACCTGAGTCAGAGTTTTTGTTCGTTCTTATTTAAATCACGTTTCTCTCATCAGGAGATCAGCCGCCTGCTTCAGGTTTCATCTTCAGGACTGTCGAGGTCTGAATGAAATCCTCCGGCGCCATCATGTGTTCACTGTGAGAAATACAATTGCAAACTAATTAACCTTTACAGTGACTGAAGGTGAAGCAGCCCGCTGTGATAATTAATGTGATTTATTCAGAGGTTCATACCAGTGTTCAACACTTTTACACTTTAAACAGAATAAAAAATAGATAACATTTTAATTTTAATAGTAAATAATTGGGATCAAAATAGTATAAAATATAAAATACTTTGGCATATTAGCAAAATTAAGTGTTCTTAAATAAGTGGCAGATTCCTAAAAACAAAGCAAATTACAGAAAAATCAAATTTCACAAGCATTTTAATGTCAGCAGTAAAAAATAATGTCACTGTTGGTTTTTGAATCGGTTGATACAGATAATAGATTTATGTTTGTGCAGTCTGCCTTGATATATCTAAAAAGTATATTTTGATGTTGAACAGTAATAAATATGTAAGGCTGAAGATGTACGCGTCATTTAAACAGTGAGTTTTATTCTAACCAACAGTTAAATTATTTACTTTAAAACACTTCATGTTTCATCCATCAGTTTTTTTCCAGACAGCTTTGAATACTACAATACCCATGAGCCTCGGCTGCTGTTGTTGCTATGGAGAAGAGTTGAAAAGAGAAAAATAACATCATCATAGTTACTGATTTCATCCAGAAGTGGCTGCAGTTTGTGTTAATGTGTTTTTTATGCAGCTTCCTTACCATGTGACACATTTTAAAGCTCTCTGATGGGATGTTTCTTGACAAAAATGCATTCTGGGAGTTGTAGTTTCATGTCCTTTAAATTAAAATCTCAGTTTGTCCTTCAGCTGTTCGTTGTCGTTCATCTGTCTCTTTGTCTCTCTTCTGTTCTGTGCTGTTCAGAGCAGCTCACACTCCCTAAATAATGTTGGGGGGGCGTTAACGAGCTCTTAATGTGCCCTCTGTGTTAACGAGCTGAGGGGCTCAAACAGTGATTGACCCTAATGAGCTCTGAGACTTAATGATCCGAGCACATTAACGATGATGAACTGATGTATGAAGTCCTCCCTTTTTTTTAAACATACCACAAACCCCACAGTGTTTCCTGTTCTCTGATTTAGTGGATTATTTTTAATAATGTTTGAAACGAGCAGCAGGGGTCAGTGTTGGTCTGTGGAGAGGCTGAAATGAAACTGTCGGCCAAACAGCCTGAAATCAGGAGAAATCAGACGGCGAGAGGACAGGTCAGCAGGAAACATGTGCTTTTAGTTTGTTTGAGCAGAGCGGAGAGGAGGAGGAAGATGAAAGAAAAACATATCTGATCTTTTCTTTGCCCTTTTTTATTGAGAACTCTTAAGAGTGACAATAAAACAGTGATTTGAACATTATATATTGGAAATATGTGAAGACATAAAAACGATTAGATGTTTGAAATAAGAAATTCTGACTTTAAGAAAACAGTTTTATGATTCTTGTCTGTTCAGTTTCAAACAGTCATCAAAAACAAAAATAAAATCTCTCTAACAAGTTATAATATCTGATAAAGATAATTTAAGACAAAAAATCTTTAAACAAGTGAAATAAAAAACATAAAAACATTTGATTCTCTGTGAAAGAAGGAAAAGAGGAGGTAAAGGACAGATTTAAAGGAGGACGAAAAGAAAGATGGAGAGGAGAAAAAATGACGAAGTGTTGGAGGAGGAAATGATAAGAGAGGAGGAGGACGGCAGAAAGAGGAGATTAGGAGGTAATGTGTTGATGTGGATGAACGCTCACAGCCACCAGGGACAGGTGTGTGTGTGTGTGTGTGTGTTTAAATGCAGCAGTTATTCAGGCTGAACGTTTGGTTTCCTCTCAGGTCGTCGTGCTGTGACTAAGCTTCTCCAGGCAGGAAACAAACTGTGTGTGTGTGTGCGCATGTGTTTAAGATGAACTTTGCTTTTGGAGAAACTTGTAAACATTTCCATGAAGACGTCAGTGTGTCGGTCCGTCTCTAAATACAGTCCCACTTCCTGTTTGTTACTCTCAGCTCTCATTGGTTCATAATTTAAACATAAACTTTAAAAACTCAAATATAAAATAAGGCTCGCCTTAGGTTTAGATTATATTTTACAGGTGGACCTGAGTGTGAAGTCTTGAGACACACCGATTAGTCAAATCAGTTTATCGTTGGTTCAGTAATAAAAATAACAATGATTAGAAAAAGCCGTCTCATTTCTGAATAATGATCATACGAAGGAGGACGAAGCCCGATTGTCGTTTTTGTTTTCGACGTCTGAATCAAACTCTCTCGTTCATCGTTAAAACACACAGAAACTCTCCGAGCCGTCATTGATCAGCATTTTAAAAAGACCTTCGTCTCACAATGACTGAAAGGTCTTTGAGTCTTTTATCAGCAGCTGGTTGAAGCTGATCGTCCTTCGTGCTGTAGCTGTTATTTCACTGAAGAAGGGAAGAGATTGGTTTTGATTTTTTGTTCTTTTTTTTAGTCTGTTCAGGGATTTTCAGTTTGCGCTCTGAAGGACGGCAGCTCTGAGCGTCTGAGTGAGTCGCCTTGTGCAAGATTGGAAATTAAATATAACATCATTCAAATTTACTTTATGTTTAATTAACAAATTTACTTTTTTCTTCTGCTCTGACATGCGTAACAACGTTCAGCTTTACGTCCACCAGCAGACCCAATCATCTGTTCTTATTTTAGCATTATTGATGAGTGATGTTTGATCGATGATGTTCTTTTGTTTCAGCAGTCCTCGTCATAAAGTTGAAAACGTAATTACATGTTTGTTTAACGAGTGACAACAAAAGGGCTTATTCTTATTATTCTTATATTTTATTATATTCTTATTCCATGAAGCAACATAAAAATCTGTATACAATCAATAATTATCAACAAACATTAACCTGAATCACACACTGTGTTGCAAATCAGAGAGCCGCCTGTCCAAACGTCTCTGATATTTAATGTTGAAATTCCTTTAAATGACCCATGATCCTTCATATGTGTCGCTGTCAGCAGGACGAGTGCTCGCATTTTATTTTAAAATTTTTTTGAAGTGGTTGAATATATTAGTCTTATTTTTTTGTGTTTTGATGTATATCTCTCTTTTTGTCTCAGGACATCTTGAATAACCTGGACTCTTGTGATCTGGATGAAGACGACCTCATGTTGGACGTCGACGTCCTCGAAGATGCCTCGCTGCACAGCGGTGTGTTTATGTGTTTAATCCCTGATAAAGTGTGTTTTGGTCCACCTCAGGCCTCCAGAACAGCTTCAGGTCTCTTTGTGTTGATCTGTAAACCACCTCTTAGCCTACAAAAGTAAAGATGGAGTTCCCCAAGGCTCCATCCTCGGACCACTTTTATTCAACATCTGCAGACAAACCAAAGTTTAAACCCTGATAAAGTGTGTCAGTGATGTACTACTACTGATAACAACAATCATAAGAATAATAAGAATAATGGCGCTGTCTAACACGTCGCTCCAAAACCTCCCACAGCTGTTCAGCTGGGTTGAGATGTGCTGACTGAAGGCCACAGCATCTCATTCATTTTCATCAAACCACTCAGTGAGCTGCTGTGGAAACATCTTCATTCATTATGTTTCAGGTTTTTCTTTTAATTTGTCCCCCATTTTGTTTATCATACTGACGATTTAATCCATCATCCATCAAAGCCTCGAAGCACTCCAGCTGTCAGATACCTTTTACTGTCGCTGGACGCTGAAACAACCTGTTTCACAGCTTTATCACAGTCTGAAGTTTTTCCTGAACTCCTTCAGTTGAGGAGATAAAACATTGAAGTTCTCGTTAAGGAAGACCCTCTGACCTCCTCACCTTTTAATCTTCTCTGCTCTGTTTTAATCGACTCATCTTGTTCTGCAGATGTTTCTTCTGCTGGAAAAGAAAAATATTATTCAGGATATTATCAGAACTTTAAGACATAATGTTCATTTAAGTGAAGTTCAGTTTTTTTAATTTGTATTAACCCTGCAGATGGAGACGGGATGGCCCACATGGCCCAGTGGAGGAGGAGGCAGCTGTGCTGGGGGACGCAGGACGCCCACAATGACAACGACAGGTGAGTTAACCTGCAGGGGAGGTCGAGCTGAGTCTACGTGGTGAAGTGAGATCCATGCTGAGGCTTTAATGAAGAAACTCAAAAACTCTTTACATTTAATAAAATGTGTCCTGAGATGATCTTTCTGAATCTCGATGCACAGACACGACTGTGATTAAAAAGTCAGCTTGTTAGAAAACTGTAGGACTGTTCTGCTCGGCGTGGCTGCAGGGAAGGTCGGCGGGTCACTGAAATCAATACGTTTCTCCTGATGGGATCTTAAACGTCTGCACAACTTTGTTTGCCAGCCAGTGATTTTTATTTTTTTGTGGGATACTCTGGTCCCAGACAGACAAATGAGCGAACAGGATGTGATAACCTCTGCTCTGTCGAGTAGGGAATAATGAACTGTAGCTTTGAGCTAAATGTTAATGTGAAATAGCTTTTTATTATCGCAGCCCACCGCTGAATGTCTCCACTGCAGTTTCATATCAGAAACATTTAACCGTTCTGTTTGTCCGAGCCCACCAACAATCAAACAATACGACAGTACACAAAGTATTCTGAGGCCTCAGAAACACAAAGTGATATAAAAAGACAAAAAGTGAGCTGAAAAGGTTTTATAGGAGAAGATAAAATAAGTTAAAATAAAGTGTTTACCCTGACTTTAAAGGAAATGAGAGCACAAATCTCAACAGTACAACAGTACAAATTCTTTAAAAAAACATGAACTTAAAGTAGCTTCCATAAATTTGAAATAAAAAATCACTTTCTGTCATCACAGCTGGATTGTATTGAATCATCTTTGAATTTGAATTTGAGACTGTATTTTTTTTTGTTTGTTTTTTTAAAGGAGCTGTTTTTAATAATTTAGATGGATTATTTGTTTTCTAATGATTTAGAGGGCGTGTTGCGTGTGTGTGATACTGAATTTAGACGATGTTATATTGTTGGTGTTTGTTTGTGTTAGCTGAGCTCTGATCGACATAAAAAAAACAAACATTTTAAAAGGTTTTTTTGGTCTCCATGAAATTAGTTTTTATAAATCTGCATCACGATGAAGTTGTTTCAGCTTCCTTTTGATCCGTTTATTGTCATTAAATCACATTAAAATCAATTTATTTTGGGATCACACTGCTGCAGTAACAACAACACAGACTTATGACTCAACACATCTGATGTATAATATTTGTGTAGTTCACTCAGTGCTGACGTGTTTTCATCCAGCTAAGAAGATGACAGACAAACAGCTGGTTGATAATAGCTGAAACTTTATTGAAAAGCAGACTATCAACATGATGCCTCAGTCTCTGTTTGGTTGATACAACAGGATGCTGACTGCAGGTTTGACTGTTTGACTGAATTTTATTACAAACAGCACATTTAAATAAAACAGCTGAAAATGCGTCTAAGCACATATTTAATTGGCTTTTCACCCACCGTGGGTCACAAAGCAGACTCATAACAGTAAAATAAATCTGTTATCTGAGCTGTGGTATTTGAAGTAAAGCGTCGTGCATCACAAACATTTCCATCGTCCTCGCAGTGATTTCCAGTGCTACAAGCTGACCGAAGATCCTGGGAATAAAAGGACGGACACGAGCAGGGACAGGGACCTCATCCTGGACCTTTGTCCTCCGAGGTGATGGAAAACATCCTCAGCATCACAGAGATATTTATCACCACGTTAGCGCTTATCTAATGGTCGCTCCTGCTGCAAACTGAATCCTCGGTTTGATATTAAATTTGTGCAGCCACTTACCTTGACCTCCTTCCTTTACTGAGTAAATTTAGAGTTTCAACTCCTGATGATCATTAAATCTCCTCAGCACACAACAGTATTTTGAAATTTGCAGCAAAAGTCATTTGATGTCCCGTATTTTCCTGCTCGTCTCTGAAAGCAGCAGACAGGTGCAGGTTTGTAAATGTCTTCTGTGTGTTTAAGATCTGTTCATCTTCTCCTCAGGTCTCCCGGTTTGGGCCTCGACGTGGAGGAGCTGGCTGAGGACTGTTCAGCAGTCAGATCACAGCTGGAGCACCTGCACAGGTTACTGCTTCAGGTGAGACGAACCGTAACCCCGGTACAGCTACAGGAGGGATCAACGTGCAGAATTAGACTGTCAAAACAGAGATTTGGTTTCAGTTGCAGAAGTGATTTAAAGTATGATGTGAAATAATCTAAGAGGATGAGGCTCAGTCATTTAAACCAGCTGCTCTTTGTGTTTTTAACAAACAAACTGGAGGAAATAGTGTGTTTGTTGGAGGACTATTTTCAGTAAATCCGTGAATCTCTGTGCCGAAGAGTTTTGGTCTTTTCTTTTGATTTGTTGACGAGACTCATCAGACTTGTCCTTTAAGCAGAATAAAACACAAAAACAAAGTAAAATAAACTTCAGCTCAGACAGGAGGAGTTCAGCTTTCCTGTTTTCACATTATTTAGCTAATTTGTCCGACAGTTTTTTCAGTTGCTTTGCCTCAAACAGACTTCTGACTCTGTGTGTTTTTGCTCTTTTCTCTCCTTTTCTTCTTGTTTCTGCTGTTTAGAAACTGGAGTAGTAAATCTTGAGCAAAGTGCAACTTTTTTGGATCAAATCGAAACATTTTCAGCCCACACAGATCTGTTTGTTTTTTCTCATTCTCATTGCAAAGCAAAGCAAAATAACTTCTGTTTGCATCCTAAAGTTTGTTTTTACTGAATTAAAGTTGGAACAACTTAAAATCATCCAGAAAGAGTCTAACGTTCATATGAATGGTAAAAACTACACAGCAGGTGACACACTGTTTGCACACAGATGTTGTTTGTTTGTCTGTTTGTTTGTTGTCCTGTTGTGTTCTCGATGTCCTGATCGAAGCTGATTGTTGTTCAGGAGGACGACGTGAACGATGACACGCTGACGACGGACACGCTGAGTCCTGAGACGGTTAACTCCTCCCACAGCTGCGACTCACATGTGAGCGTTTCCCCTCAGACCGACCTCATCTGCCTGTTGTATTGTCCTACATTTCCCAGAATGCCTTTCTGCGGCCCAATCTGGTGTGTGTGTGTTCGTTCAGGTGCAGGCTCTCCTGCAGGAGGTGCAGCAGCTCAGAGAGGAACTGAGGAGTCGAGATCGAACCATCGCACAGCTCACCCTGCGGCTGGTCGGTGTTTCCACGTCTCTCATCAACATTTACGTTCATGTTGTTGTTGTTGTTGTTGTTGACAAACATCCATGTTTACTTGTGAACAGACCGTTCCGACGGCGACCACCAGGTGTCACTGCCAGGAGACGACGGGGCGGATGGATCGACACACTCAGACGACGGAGACGGAGAGAGAGAGCGTCGCCTCGCAGACGCCGTGGAGAGAGCATGCTGTAAGAACACACACACATCACATATAAACACACACACATCAACACACATATGGAAACACACACACACACACGTCACATATAAACACACACACACACACGTCACATATAAACACACACACACACACGTCACATATAAACACACACACACACACGTCACATATAAACACACACACACACACGTCACATATAAACACACACACACACGTCCACATGTAAACACACACACACACACGTCACATGTAAACACACACACACACACACGTAAACACACACACACACACGTCACATGTAAACACACACACACACACACACACACGTCACATGTAAACACACACACACACACGTCACATGTAAACACACACACACACACGCCACATGTAAACACACACACACACACGTCACATGTAAACACACATACACACACGCCACATGTAAACACACACACACACACACACACACAGTCCATCAGTGAACGTGATGTTTAGTCATTGATTAAATTGATTAAATTGATGATTGATGATCATCTTTGGAACAAAGAGCTTCAAAAAAGAGGATTTTAAACAAAACAAGTTAAAATACAATTTATCAGAAAACAAATAGACAAACAAACATAAAAACAAAAATAAAATAATTTAAAACTTTAGAAATAAAACAAAAGAAAAGAAATCAACAGGAAAAGAATAAAAACAATTTCACAGATGAAGACTCGTCTCAGGAGATCATTTTAGTTCTTCCTCCTGCTGTCACAGTGCTAATAAAGTGTTAATAAAGTTTGTTCGAGCTGTCACAGAGCAGAGGGGTTTCTGGGTAACGTAGTTCGTCTGTTGTTAGAGGAAACCTGGAAACAACGTCACATCGAATTTCAGTGTTTGGACTTTAAAAGACTTTGAAATACAAGAAACTAAAAGTCAGAGTCCAAAGTCTGTCTGTCCTCCTGTCTGTCCTCCCATGTCTGTCCTTCCTGTCCTGTCTGTCTGTCTGTCTCTCTCCTGTCTGTCTGTCCTCCTGTCTGTCCTCCCATCTGTCTGTCTCTCCTCCTGTCTCCTGTCTGTCCTCCTGTCTGTCTGTCTGTCCTCCTGTCTGTCCTCCCATCTGTCTGTCTGTCCTCCTGTCTGTCCTCCCATCTGTCTGTCTGTCCTCCTCCTCCTGTCTGTCTGTCTCCTCCTGTCTGTCCTCCTCCTGTCTGTCTCCTCTGTCTGTCCTCCTGTCTGTCTCTCTCCTGTCTGTCTGTCTGTCTCTCTCCTGTCTGTCTGTCCTCCTGTCTGTCCTCCTCTGTCTGTCTGTCCTCCTGTCCTGTCTGTCTGTCTGTCTGTCCTCCTGTCTGTCCTCCTGTCTGTCTGTCCTGTCTGTCTCCCGCCTCCTGTCTGTCTGTCTCCTGTCTGTCTCTCCTCCTGTCTGTCCTGTCCTCCTGTCTGTCCTTCCGTCTGTCTGTCTCTCCTCCTCCTGGAGCTCTTGAATCAGCGTTGTCTCCTCCTGTCTCTCTCTCTCTCTGTCTGTCTGTCTGTCTCTCTCTCTGCTCGGTGTCTCCTCAGGCGTCTCCTCCTGTTCCTTTCCTCTCTCCTCCCCTGGCAGTATCAGCGCTCCAGGCCTTACAGGGGGAGGCCGAAGCCCAGCATTCCCCCCCACCTCGCTAGAAAAAGTGAGTCGTATAAACCCCTCAAACCCCCCCAAATCATCTTCATCATCTTCATCATCGTCATCTTCATCTTCCCTCTCTTGATCTGTTTTATTTTGTTATTAACGTTATTTAACATTATTTATCTCTGTTTTCTTTCTATTTTAAATACAAATCAAATCCAGCAGAATATAACAGGAAAAAAATCACTAAAGCAAAACTATCAGGGTGGTTAATCAGAGATATCAATAATCAATATCAGAAACATGCTGCAGTTTGATGAGATTTTGTTTAGTTAAAATGACTCGATTAAAACTTTTAGATGTTTAAGATCTTAAAATGTGAAAATTAAAATGTTCGGTTAATTAAAAAGTTGAGTTTTAGGAAGGTTTGATCATTTTATTGATCAGGTTTAATAATGTATGTTCATCCTTTAATCTTTTATTTAAAATTATGATATTTTTTATAATTTATGAATATTATTGTTTGTGTTTTTAGACGATCGCTGACGATCAGTTGATCAGTGACTCAGAACTTCTTACTGCGACGTATTGGCTCCTGATCGATCAGAGCTCGATCGATCAGGTGTCAGCGAGCGGCTTGATGAATGTTTCTGTACGTCAGCGGGCTTTTTCTGAAAGAAAGAAAGTGAAGCGTCGTAGAAACTTTGAAATGACGTCTCGTCATTATTGTTTGATTTAAATCCAAAATTTTTGTTTATTTTCTTCATTTGTTCCCGTTAAAAAGATTTAAGGTTGGAAAGCTGACGAGTTTAAAGCCCTTTGAGTCTGTTTTATTCTCGTAACATTCAGAGAAAAGGTCGTCTCGGTGTCTCTGCAGCAGTGTGTCGGATAACTGTAAAAAGGTATTTTAATTAAAATGAAATCAAGTTCAGGGTTTGTAATTATATCAGATCCTCGATCAACAAACATGAAAGACCCGACGATTCAAAAACCTTCAGTGTGTGGAGGTCCGGCATGCGAAAGGTCGAAGGTCAGAAAAGATGTTTTTTCACGGAGATAAATATTAAAATTAAACTAAAGAAAGAAACACGGCTGAATGAATCCTTCAAATTAAAAACTTCTGTGTGACATTAAATGTTTAAAGGTAAATTTAATCTGCTGCTTTTTTTTTTTACCTCCACCTCTTCTTTTTAACTTTACCCTGATTTATTTTTCCCCTTTTGTCCCGGTCACTCTCAGTTTTCAGCTCCATCACATCTTGTCCGCTCCGTCTGTCTTCGTCTGAGGACAGACGGATCGTGGCCGTCGCTCCGTCCGACCAATCACATTTTTCTTCTGCTGTGTTTCCTCCTCTAACCATCCTCCCTCTGTCCTTTCTGTGTGTTTTTTTTGTGCCTCTCCTCTTTGCCCTCGTCCAGGAGTGGAAAATCTAGTGCTTTACTTCAGTGACACAGCGTGGTACGGTAGAAACTTTTTTATATCTTCCTCCTCCTCCTCATCCTCATCCAACATGACAGCTGTCCATCAAACCTTAAAGCTCTTTGAAGGTGTTTTTTCTGCCTCCATCCACCAACTCCTGAAGAAAATCTCTTCATCTTCAGCTGCTAAACGCTGAAGGATCATTTCGTTTGTTAGACAGCAGTCTGACTGTGGAAACCTTAAAAGAGCAGTCATAAAGCTTCATAAGCACACTTTATAAACACTCATGATGCTTTTACTTCAACAGTTATTAACATTTTAGATGAGATGAATTATAAGCTTATTGATGCTCTTGATTGATGCTTCAGCCAGCAGCTGCTCAAATAAAGCCATAAAGCCGTTATATATATTATATAGAAATAATGAAGACATTATTAAGCTCTCATCCTGTTTGCCGTCCCACTGTACATAATGACCCCCACAGCATCTCCACAGAGCCTACAGACACCTGCTGATGGAAACTAACTGGAGATAAACACACAAACATCACAAGAACAAGAGGAAACACAGTCTGATTTCTCCTGATGATCTCAAGATAATTAAATCCTGATCTCGAGATAACAGCGCTAAAAAAATGCAAGCTAGCTGTTCTTGTCTTCCTTTTGTTGGTGGTAAATAAAGTGTAATTTACTTTCAAGCATTTAAAAGAACCTAAAATGCATTCAAAGTGACTCGTGCTGTTATAACACGCTATGAGTCCTTATTACAGCTGATTGTTGAGGTCATCATAATAAGTCATAATGCATTATGATCTCCATCAGTCAGCCTCTAGTTTTTTAACTGGAGCATCCATAAAACACTCATAAGTCTCATCTATAATGTTTATTTCTGTTGATGTTGTGCATCAGAAAGCATTACGAGTGTTTTTAAGTGTAGTTATGAAGCTTTATGACTTCCTCATTACTCACTATAGATGTGGTTTTCATAGAAAGTGTGACCAAAGTGAATTTAATCGATAAATGTAATTTGATTGTTTGTGGTTTGAAGGTTTGAACGACAGAGTTTTATGATGTTTTACCGCCTTCATTTCTCAGAAATCTCACACACACTCAAAGTTTCAGAATAAGAGTTTTATAAACACTGTTGGGACATTTTTCATGATTATTATTTATCAATCCTCCTTCTTGATTGAACTGATTGAACTCCTGCAGGTTTTCCTTCTTTATGAGTTTGTTGTTTATTCCGTGATGTTTGTGTCGTTTATTTCATCATCATGGAAACTAAAAGCTTCTGTTTCAGTTATAATACCGAACCAATAAATCCGATTCATTGACGCGTTACAAAGACTTGATATGGAGAGTAAGTTAAATGAATAACTGACCCCCCCGCCCCCATGAGACCGGCTCTGTTTTACCCATGATTCATTGCACCCCAGAGGACAAGTCACACCTTCTCCTTCACACTGAAATGAGCCGGTGAAGCCGAGTCCGGAGGCTCGTAAGGAGGCGGCGCAGAGCTAAAATTATCTTTCTAAATGGCTCTTAAATTTTGCATTAGACGAGGGGCACTTCACTTTCTGCTCGTTCAGTCACTTGAAGCGGTCGGAGACGAGGTCGCCTGGGACGTCCTTCGTCTCCTCAACCCGACGAACGCAGAGGACTGTGGGAGTTTGGATTATTTAGTTTAACGTCAGAGTCTGTTTAAATGGTGCAAACAACTCAAAACCAGAACCGTTTTTCATCATCAGATTGTGGATTAAAGGATTTTTATAAACCTTTAAAGATGAAAGTACGCAGCGTTCAGAGGAAAAGAGAAAAAACCTTTAATGCTTTTGCACTTTTTATTCATAATATGCTGAAAAAAAGTTTGTCACCTCAGAACTGATGATGAAGTGAACAAATATACTTTTAAAATCAAGTCGTGTTTTAGTTTTCTCTTATTGTCAACAAGTGTTTTACTTTTAAGTTTTTAGCTGTTTTATACGGAGTTATTCTCTCAGACAATAGTTTTCTTAAAACCCAGAAACCACCTAGAACCTTTTTTATCTAAACTGCATCACACACACACTTCACTGTAAGAAACGACTCCCTAAAGGACAAAAATCATTAACGTGCCTTCGTACTTTAAAGTGAAAATCTGTTTTCCTGAGCAGTTTGTGATTTTGGTGTAACTCCCTGTTTTAAAAGACGAATCACAGAAAGACTTTAAAGTTTAAAAATAAAGTTTTAAATTAAATTTTAATCTGCTGTCAGCACATTGATGTAAACTTTATTTATTTATGTTTTACTGTTGGTTTTAAAAATATAATATTTCTCTGCAACATGAAATATGAATGACTCAATAAGCAGTAATTATGATTAAATTTATATCAGTATAAAAATTGAAAAAAAAAGTTATTGAATAAGCTCGGATTTGATTGACAACGTAAATGTTAATGTAAATAAACAACTTTTTTAATCTTTTTATAAGTTTTTACACTTAAAACAAGTGAAAAATCACCAAAATCCTTTTAATCAAACATTTTGTGTTGCTGCCGACTTTAAAGGAAAAAGCAGTGATCAAACTATTAATCACTCAAATATGTATTAATCTGACTTATTGGTATTCCAATGCTGCACAAGTACACAGTAATCGATTACTTCCCTACCAGATTACTGCTTCCAACTATAAACTTAAATATTATTGGTGTAACTTTAATAATTGAGTTAATTGATGTGTGTTAATTGAAGTGTGTGTGTGTGTGTGTGTGTGTGTGTGTGTGTGTGTGTGTGTGTGTGTGTTTTTACTGTGGGGACGTCCTGTAAAAAATTGGCAGTCGAGTAATTCCCTATGTCCAACACGCACACACACACATCCTTGAGAACACCTGCATGTGGTCGAGGACTCTCTTTCTCTTCCTCTTCTTGTTTCTGCATCACCTCCTGCTTTTCTTCTACCTCCTGTTTCTTTCCTCGTCCTTTCTCTCTCTCTGCCCTCTCTCCCTCTTTAATCCGTCCATCCTGTCATGCATAATTTATGAGTTTGGACTTTAAGACATTTGGACGGCGTCCCTGCAGGAGACACAGACAGACAGACAGACAGACATGCTGCAGTACCACTGGCCTCCACCAGGTGTCTACCAGTGTTTACCTGAGAGTAACTTGCCACTGACGTCTTTTAAGCTTCACGCTCTGCAGAGAAACTCCAAATGTTTTCACAGATTTAGAGACCGAGTGTCGCCTCCTGCTGGATTTAAACATTCACAGACGTATTATTTTAAATTAAAGGAGCCGCCTTATAACCCAAAGAAGCTGCTTCACATATTTGATCAGGTTTTCTGTGGACGTGACGGTCTCGGTCAGCGTTACAGTAATAAAGTGTTTTTGTCTGATAACCAGCAGCTGCGGTTATTTGGTGTTTTTTTTTTCTCGCGCTGAGCCACAAATCAATCTTCAACAGTGGCTGAAAGTCTGAATCGAAGGCCTGGTTCAGATTCAGGCCTTCGTTCTGTTTCTTTAATCAGATAATTCCCGATTTAACGTCATGAGATTCAAAATTGATCCAGAGAAAATGTCAGAGTCAGTCAGAGTTGTCAAAAAGTTATTAAGCAACGAAAGATACGATGACTCACTTCAATTCAAAGATTTGGTTTGATTTCTCTTTTATAATCATTGTAAACTGAAAATATTTGAGTTTACAGCTGTTTGTTGGACAAAACAAGATTTTTTAAGATGAGTCGAGTTTAATTTTGTTGACCAAAGATTGAATCTGTTATTGGTGATACTAATCAATACTCTAAATAACAAATAGTTATCAGATCAGTCTTGTTTGTTAAAATAACAAAGGCTCCTTTAAAGAAACTATTCAGTATTTACCACTTTACATTTTCCTCTTTATTGTTTTGTATATTTGTCCAGTTTCATTTCATTTATAGAACAACAGGTGGCGCTACCCTCTTACTTTCTGTACGTTTCTTTCTTTCTTCAACATACAGAATCTCCTCGAGGAGTCTTTGTGGGATTAAAAAACATCTGCAGGTTTAAAAGTTTGAAAGTTATTAACAGAATAATCAATGATAATATTATGAGTTTGGCCTCCAAATCCAGGACCTTCAGCAGTGTTTGTCTCAGGTGTAGACTGACTGACTGACTTCATTAATCCCAAGTTTGGAAATTACAGTGTAGCAGCAGCATTACACAAAGAGACAATAACAATACAATGAAATAAAAACAACAACCTAGACATATTAAAGCAATATAAGATGCAATATAAAAATGTATAGAAAAAGGATATAATAAGCAGTATTGATTGTAGTGCAAAATAAAATATAAGGTGCAGTGAACAGTGTGCATAAAAACCCATAAAGTGCTTATAGACTGTAAGTTATGACCAGATTATTAGCTGTTATTGTACAGTGAGATGGCATGTGGCAGGAAAGATTTCCTGTATCTGTCCTTTCGACAGCGGAGCTGGAGCAGCCTGTGAGAGAAGGTACTCTCATGCTGTCTGTCTACTGTGTGTGTGATGGAGAGGCTGCTGCTGATCATTGTCCATGATGGATAATAGTCTATTCAGCATTCTCCTCTCCACCACGGTCTCAAAAGACTCCAGCCTGAAACCAAGCACAGAGCCAGCCTTCTTGATGATTTTATCAGGTCTGTTAGTGTCGCTGGCTCTGATGCTGCTGCCCCAACACACGGCAGCAAAGAAAATGGCGCTGGCAACAACAGACTGGTAAAAAATCTCCAACATCCTGCTGCCCACGTTGAAGGATCTCAGCTTCCTCAGGAAATAGAGTCTGCTCATCCCCTTCTTGTACACAGCCTCTGTAGTTAGATTTCCAGTCCAGTCTGTTGTCGATCACCACTCCCAGGTATTTGTAGTCCTCCACCTCTTCCACCACCTCCCCCCTGATCCGTAGTGGCTGTGAAGGCATCTTCTTCCTCCTGAAGTCAATCACCATCTCTCTGGTCTTGTTGACAGATGGCAGATGGAGAGGTGCTGTACAGGAGACTGGGGGTGGGTCGAGCCATTTGTGACAATGTGGGTGTGTGGGGGGCCGGAGGTGTCGTAGGGGGGCTGGCAGGGGGTGAGCTAAACCTGTTAAAAAACTGGTTAAACTGGTTTGCTCTATCCAGGCTCCCTGACGTCTGCCTGTCTTTCCCCTTCCTTCATCCCCTGTGATGTGCTTCATTCCTGTCCACACGTCTCTCACATTGTTCTGTTGGAGTTTAGCCTCCAGCTTCCTCCTGTAGTTGTCCTTGCATGTCCTCAGCATGTCTCTGAGTTCGTGCTGCACTCTCCTCTGCTCCTCTCCTGTCTCCAGCCCTGAAAGCCCTCTTCTTCTTGTTCAGAAGTGCCTTCAGGTCCCTGGTAATTCCAGGGCTTGTTGTTGGAGAAGCAGTGCACAGTCCGGGCTGGTACGGTGGTGTCCTCACAGAATCTGATGTACTCCGTGATGCAGTCAGTCATGTTGTCAATATCCTCCCCATGTGGCTCACAGAGTACATCCCAGTTTGTTGACTCGAAGCAGTCCTGCAGTGCCTCAGCGGCCTCCTGTGTCCACCTCCTCACCGTCCTGGTGTGCACGGGCTGCCTTCTCACAAGAGGGACATACCTGGGAGTCATCATGACTAAGTTGTGGTCTGACCTGCCGAGGGGGGGAGGGCTGTGGCCTCATATGCATCCATGGCATTAGCATACAGGAGATCCAAACCGTACCAAACTGTAACCAGGAACTGGATTGACCGGCATAAATAAATCACAAAGACGCGAGTGAGGACTGTAAAATGAGTTGAGTTTCTGCAGGGACTCTGCAGCACAACGCGGAGCGAGATGGATAAAAAGCTGGAGTGGTAACAGCAGATTAGTTATTACTTCACAGGAGTTTGCCGCGATCAGTAAGCTGAGATTGTAGCATATGATGGATTTCACCGCTCAGTTCTCCTGATTCTGGGTGTAAATCGGATTATCAGTGTGTAGATGAGAGCAGGCTGCAGGATTAAAGTGTGGACGGCAGCGAGAAGCTTAACGGTCGTGTATCAGTCACACTCGGCTGCAAACTGCTGAATCATCTGCTGCTGCTCAGTTAGACCGAGAAGAGTAGACACGTACTGAAAGTTCACTCTGTTTTTGGACAATTCATGGAAATTAAAGATGTCTTTGGAGAGAGAGGATGTTGGAAAAGGTGGAACATAAAGTGCAGAGCTTTGTCTCCCCTTCTGGCAGTGAGAGGAATTACAAAAATACCAACATTACACAACACTCGTAGCGTCGTGTTCAGAAATAATTCAGTAATAATACTTCAGATATTTTACAAATACAGATCAGTACAAGAGCTTTAACGGCACATTATTTTAATTTTTTTCTTTTTTTTTTGTGTTTGTCCGTCATCATCGATCGCTTTATTATTCTTTTTATTTTCCTTCTTTTAAACACCGACTTTCTTTTTAAGCAGAAACTTTTACAGGATTTTCTTTTCCATCGTACTCTGTTAATCTTCTTGCAAACCAAATCATTGCTTCTTAACGTAAAAACTGCGATGGTGCAGAAATATATTTTCAGAAATTTCAGATCGCCAGAAATTCAGAGATTCATCGAGTGTGTGAAATTGTTTGTCTTGAATTAAAGGAAGAAGTCCTAAATTAGCTTTCAGGATGTTTTTTGAGTTCCTGGAAACGAAGGTGTTGCTATTATCAGAGTTAAGATTTAAACTAAATGACTTCTTGACTTTCTTGTGGCAATGGCGACATCTTAAACTGATCACTGATCAAAACTGGGACCAAAAATCACAAAAAAAAACTGATATTCTGTTTTTTGAGCTCTTGAGGCTAAATAAGTTTCAGTTTATATTCATTGATAAATTCAGGTAGTTTCACCTCAGTTGAAAACTTTCGCACATTTAGAAATCAGACAAACATTTTCAGAGCATTTTGCCGCCAACAGGTGTGAAACAGCTGATGGTTTTATAAAATCAGATAAGCTGGTCGTGTGGTGGATGTCGGCCGGTTGTTGTTGTTGTCAGGTTGAAACCTCATCATCAGGTTTATTTTCAGCCTCCCGCTGCGAGTTTCTGTCCGTTTGAACACTTTCATCACGCCGTCGCCTCTCAGCTCAGTTAAAGCGTGAAAATGAACTAAATTAGACTCTTTTCTCTTTTTTAATTTTTTTTTCTGATTCCCACATAAACAACTTACACAGCTGGACACACACACATCAAAAGAAAACAACACACACTTCAAAAGCGACCACACACACACACACACACTCGCAGGAAAACACACACAGATCAAAGCGTTGAAATGAAACGACCATCTGAAAGAATAACTCTGATTTTTATCTTTCTCTCTCCTGATCTCACCTTTTCTCCTCCAACAAGATTCATTATTGAACAAAAGAGATTTAGTTTCTTTGTCTGTTCGTCTTTTCGATGTTTAATCATCGACGGATCGACTTCGTATTAAAGTTCAGTTTTTAAGTTTCACATCAAACATCAGGAAATCTGAATCTTTGTTTTGTCTTCAGTCACAGATACTTCACTCCTCCCATCACGAAGACCAGAAACCACTGACGGACCAAAGTCCACCGCTCACCCAAGCTCCGCCTCCAGCCAGCGACCCCGCCTCCACCCAACCTGCCGCCGCCCACTCCACGACCGAGGGAGTGAAGGATGATGGGAAAAGAGTGAGCAAAGAGGAGGAGAAAGGAGAAAGGAAGGGGGCCTATAGCAGATCTCTTCAGCCCCCCCAGCCCTCCAGACTCCGCCTTTTCACGTCTCATGCCGCCGCCGCCACGTCAGCGAAGACGAGGGCAGCCAGGCAGCAGCTTCACGAGCCAGACAGCGCTGCCGCCGCCGGGGTAAAGGTCAAAACGTCGGCCTTCGCCTCCTCCCGCCTCCCCAAACCAAAGAGCCACTGAGCCGCCGGCGTCTTAAACCTCCCGACACGCAGCGAGACGGTGAGGAAACTACGCGTCACATGATCTTAAATCTTTGTGATAAATGAGGGTACGATGTGATCAGACGGATCAACAAATTATTTAAGAGTTTAAATTATAAAACAGTAACTTATTTATTGTTCACACGCTGAGCTCTGACTGATAATAAAGGTTTAAAAACTTTATTTTACAAGTCCCCATTTCTCCTTCATTCCTACTGATTTATAAATCTGAAATCTACGTACGATTATTGATTATTATACGGTGTCGTGGAGAAAATGTATCAATGATTTAACATAATTTATCACCTTCAATCTTAAACTCTTTAAATTTAATGTGCTTTTTGGATTTCATCCAAATAAACTTCTGCAGTGCTTCAAAAACATTTTCTTCTTCAAATGTGGTCAACTGAAAGAGTCAAAGACGTTGATGTGATATTAAATTAAGTGCTTGAGTGAGTCATTTGTGGCGTTTTCTCTACAACACCTCACCAGCTCTGCAGTATTTCATTGGTACAATTAAACAAACAGGAAGAATAAATGTTCATATATAATGTAATAATAATAATATATAATAATAACACAATAAGTGTTCATTAAGAAATGAAGGACCGTCTTTCAAAGAAATGATCTTCGAACTAAAGTCCAAGCTTTGTAGGAAGTCTCCTGTGAACATGAGGAATGAAGGGACCGGTAAAATAAACCTTTTAAAGTTGTTCTGCTATGATGAATAAAGTGTCATATTTATTTATTTCATTAGAAAATGAATAAAAGACAAAAAGCTGATTGAAAAGCTTCTTCTCGTTGCTCAGCAGATCTGAACGTTCGTTAACAAAGTTCGTCGCTCGCTGCGTGTTCGGAGGCTCGTTACCGTCCGTGTGCCTGATCGACTCACTTCCTGTTTCCGATGAACTCGTCCAGTCTGGCTGCTCTTCCGCCCGTCATCCTTCCCTTTAAAGCATGCAGAGTCTTCCTCGCTGGGGAGACCCGAATCCTGAATCCCGAATCCCGCCCCGACACTTAAAACAAACGACTCGTCTCCGACTTCATCCTTCTTCCACCTTCACGTTCGGTTTGATTTGTTCTTTCTCGTCTTCACTCGTCTTCTCGTTAAATGACAGATCCTTCGTTCTGAATGTTGCTGCTTTTAAAAACCCTCCACCATCCTCCAGTCCTGACAAATTCAGACTAAATTCAGTTTGTCTTCCTGTTTTTTGAAGGTTTGACGTGTTGGAGGTTTTCACTGGACGATGCTGAAGGTCGCTTCAAACACAGGCAGCAGAGGTGGAAAGTACATTTACTCGAGTACTTAAGAGCAGAGTACTTTTTATTTTACGCTGCTTTTACTTCCTCTGCAGTTCAGATGGAAATATTACTGATTACTTTTTATAGTTACTAATTCATTTGCATTAAACTACAACTACAAATTAACTACAACAAAGAAGTTGAATATTAAAACATTGATAATAATATTTTGTGGAATGAGTTTATTTAATTACATTTTCTTGCTGATACTTCTACTTTTCCTGCAGTATTTTTATAATTTGAATTGAAATTGAATGTTTCTTCCACCGCTGCTCGTCATGTTTAAAACAGTCCAGCTGAGGCCTCATCGACAACTTTACAAAACCAACTAATCCGACAGTTAACGCAGCGATCGGTTTCTTCCATCTGAGGCGACGCCGCGTCGCCACCATCTGAATGATTCAGAGACAAACAGATTTGCTGCAGAAAGACGAGATCTGTTGGTTTGAAGCATTCAGAGTCCTTAAAATAATAAAAGTTTTCTGAGGCGTCTTTTCGCTTCGTGAACTCGTTTTTTTTTTTTAAGCATCGTAAAATCAATCTCTCATTTAAGACTGAAATATGCAGTCAGGAGACGTCAAGAGCTCCTCACATTATTAACATTTCGGTCACACTGGAAGTGAAAAAAAACCAAACCTGGTTAAACGTTAAAATGAACCCACTGACATTAACTTTCCACCGACACGTCCAAATATTTTCTCTTTTTCTGTCAGCCTGAAGTGACTCTGCGGTGCTGCTCATCCAACACTGCTTGCTTTGATATTAGTAAAAGTATATGCAATGAAATATGCAACGTCATACTGTAGGTTTAAGCCCCAAAAACACACTTGGTCCGGCCCACATGCTGAGAGAGACAAACATATATGCAAAAACAACGTTAGCATAGTTTCACGTTTCATGCAGTTGAAGATAGTTTGTGGTCCGAGTGTGAACGAGTGTTCGGTGATCTGTCGGTCAAAAATCACACATGTTGGAGTAAAAATGCAACACTGAGACACTTTAAATATCACACAACAGACATAAAACAACAACAACAACGCCACATAATTCAACCATTAAAGTCACAGTTGGGCTGAATAAAGAGGCCACTGAGAGACGACGTGTTGTTGTTACACACTTTGTCCTCCAGAGAGCGCTCACACGTCTATTTTTACTCTGAAATGACCCGATCACTTCACATCTGGGTCGCTAATCTTTGAAAACCACATTTAGATTCATCCTTCATGAAA
This sequence comes from Scortum barcoo, assembly GCA_023238725.1. NCBI lineage: Eukaryota > Metazoa > Chordata > Actinopteri > Centrarchiformes > Terapontidae > Scortum > Scortum barcoo. The sequence continues at coordinate 1,160,780 of CM041542.1, forward strand.
GATGGAAAGAAATGCTGCAGCAATTTGAACAATCTGATTCTTTTTGACCATAATTCAACCGAACATTTTCAACTGAACATTTTCATGGTCTGGATAAAAAAAAAACTGAAAACTTGACATTTCATGGACTTTAAATGATTTTTCGAGTGCTCGTAAAATAATGGTCAGTTATTTTGAGGTCATGAAAGTCATGATGGTGGCGTTACAACCAAACTTAAAAAAAAAATGAATGAATTTGCGTTCCGTTTCTATATTTTTATTTATTTCCATCGTAGCGTAACGAGTCTGAAGTCTGTTGTTCATTTTTCTTCGTCCATCTCTCGTTTCTGCGTCTCCTTTTTTTAACCAGCTCATCTCGTCATCACGTGTTCGTCCTCTCATCTCTTCTCTCGTCCATCTCTGGTTCATGGGAAGCAGCAGGAGGAAAAACAAGGTCGGCAGGGAGGAAGCTGCTGACCTGAATTGTTTTGTTTTTTGTTTTTTTTTACTCTCCTTTTTCCCTCCTTTCCCTCCTCTCTTCATTTCTCTCATTATCTCCTTCTTTTTAATACTGCTGTGTTTCTCCAGGACTCCAGGACTCACACACACACGCACACACACACACACACACATACACACACATCACATATCCACCTGTTGTGGATAAACAGAGCAACAGTGGTACTACCGGTGTTGTGGATAAACCGCACAGCATCAGGTGTCAGGGAGGTGGCAGTGGACCGCTCAGGTGTTGTGGATAAACTCAGTTGCCATGGTGATACAGCCCGGCAACCACGGCAACAGCATCGTAGGGATTCAGAGGGAGGTTCTGCACATGTCACAAAAACATGTCACACACACACACACACACACACATGTCTCACACACACACACACACACACACACACACACACACATACACACACACACACACACACACACATCCACACCTCATTTCCTTCCCTTCCATCCTTGTTCCCTACCTTTTCATTTCCTTTTGTATCCTCTTTTTATCCTCCCTTCCTTCTCTCCTTCTTTGTTAGGTCCCCTGTCTCCTTCTTTCCTTTCCTTCCACCTTATTCTGTTTACTCCTCCCTACCTCCTTCCTTTGTTTTAAAATGATCTCTTTTTCCTTCCCTTCCTCCTCATTTTCTGTTCCCTCCCCTCCTTTTCTTCTGTCGCCCCTTATTTCCTTTCCTTTCACTTCCTTTCCTTCATCTTTCCTTCTGTAGCTCCTTTTCATATCTTTCCAACAGCCTCATTCCCTTCGTCATCCTCGTCCTCTCCTACTTTATTTCCTTGTATACTTCCTTGTTTCCTACCCTACTTTTTATTTCTTTCCTCCCCTCCTTTCCTCAGCTCCACCTTTCCTTCCCTTCAGTTCCTGACATGTTAAAATATCTGGATTTAAACTCTGAAAACAGTCAGATCTTTGAGTTTTTTGTCCGTCAGTGGCTGCCATGTGTACGTCCTTTTAATCATCGCTGTGTGGGAGAAACTTCTGGGATTTTAGGGGTAAAACAAGAGCAGATTAACGGTTTCTCAGCCGCAGCTTAAACTGGATTTACCTGCTAAATATTCTCACCCCAGAGCAAACTCTAAAGGCCGGCGGCTGATAGCGAGCTTAAACTTGAAGGTCACTTCATCTTAAAGAGGGATTCGTTTCTGGAGAGAAATAACTGTTAATCTGCCTCCCAGCAGTCGGCCGTCCAATTAAAATCCTCCTCTGACAAAACAGCTGGAAGCAGCTGCTCACATCCGAACAACAGGAGGAAGCCGGAGTGACGCGAGGGGAAACTTCTTCCAGGAATATTTAAGTTATATTATAAGTTTTTAATCTTAGATTACCAACTACAACAGGTCACGTGTTAAATTCGTCATAATGTATGTTTCCACAGAACTTTTTGAAGATTAACCCAAATCAAATCTGCTGCACCATTTTTACATTTTTTTTAATGTGAAATATCTGCAGGAAATATTTGATGTCACTGACAAAAGCTTAACAAACATTGAAATGATGGTAAAGTGGAACCGATCCGGATAACATATATTCATATTCAACCCACAAAAATTACATGAAGCCATCTTTAGAAATGAAAATTAGGCTAAAAAATATGTTGAAATAAAAGTTCAAGCTACAAGAATAAAATAGGAATATAACATAAACACTAAACAACAATAAATCATAAAAATACTGAATATAATGCAAATATAAATATAATAATATAGCCAAAATGACAAAATTTCCTGTTTTAGCCTCCGTACAGTCATTGCTGTCGGCTGTGTGACATGAAGTTTAATCAGATAAACATTTTCAGTCCAGAAAAAAAAGAAAATTAGAACCATTCAAACCCCCCGAAGCAGCTGTAAGTGTTTTAATAACGCCCACGTGGAGCCGTATCTCTCGAATCTGACGTGTTTTCTCAGCGCAGGGAGATTTCCAACTCGTATAACGTTCATCTCTTATTATAATCCTCCTGAAATGAATTACAACGGCAGGTAGTTTGCTCAAACATCTTTTATCTGATATCTGAACTTTATGCAGTGTCACGCTGCTCTTTAAGCGGAGCCGTTCTTCTTCTTCACATCTGCTCGGTAGCTTCCTCTGAGCGGCGTTAATTCATGCAAGTGCCCAGCAGGGTGTGTTCACAGCCGACGCCAACATCACTGCGTCACACACACTCACTGCAGAAAGTGTGTGTGCAGCTGTGACGGTGCAACACAATAAAACAAACATTTTAAACGCTGAATTCAAACAGGAAGTGAAAAGAAAAAGACACAAAAGCAAAAAAGAAATCATTGTAAGCTCAGCTATAAGCAAGGTTAAAGATTTTTATTCAGAGTGTTTAAAAGGACGGCTCGTACAGCAGGAATCATCTCTTTGGCCTTCGTGTTTTAAAAGTAAAAAAAAAAAAAGTTTGTAAATAGAAAACGGCTCGTTGATGTGAGTCTGGGTCCCATCAGGAGCAGGAAAAACCTCCAAACGACTCAACAATGGTGACAGAAAAATCCAGACCTGAACCTGTTCTTCAGTTTCGATTTGATTCATGATTGTTTGAATTGGCTTGGATGTGATTTAAAAAATGGCTTTTAGTTCACGTGATGCTGTTGTCATAGCAACCAGACCTTGAGTTGGATCACATCTGAGATTTTTTCCAAGTTCGGTCCCCGAACATAAACTAATTTTCAAACACTGATGACGCCTTTCCAACACAAAACACTCGATGCTCTTCTAGAAAGCACCTGCTGCTGCTGTTGTTGTTGTTGTTGTCGTCACTCACTGGTCACGCCCACAAACATCATCACAAACACGTCTAAAACATTCAGTTTATTTACTTTTTTTATCTCGACAATCTGTAAGAAACTCTGTTGTGTTCAGCCGTGTGATACTCTGATGTGTTTGTAATTTTAGCTGATTTCAGTTTAAAAGTGAAATTTTGTTCATCACTGACGCTGCTGTCACTGAACACTGAAATGAAAACGATCAAATGTTGTAAATTCTCATTCATGACCGGCAAATCTCCAATAATATCTGGTCAGCACAAACAAAAGACTCGCTCAGTGGGATTACACGGGTCACGTGTTAAATTCATCATAATCTACATTTCCACAGAAGTATTTCAACAGAAATTCAATTTTCATTTGATTATTAACCCAAATCAACTTTTACAATGACTGTTTTTACAATAACTGTTAAACTACTGACAGTGAAACACTTTATTTCACATTAAAAGCCTTTTATGCAAGAACAGATCGGCACTTTAAGCTGTCGGAAGGCTTTTAATGTGACAGGTCTGTGCAGGAAGTGTTTGTTCTCATTGACAGTAGCTTAACAAAGATCCAAAAGACGGTAAATTGAAACCAACCTGGGAAATTTTGATTCTCTGTATTCAACCCCAGTGTGGCCTACGCTAACAAATAAAGCCTTTGAGCAAGAGTTTCACATTAAAAGTCAGCCTTTGAAAGCTTTTAATGTGAAACACCATTGCAGGAAGTCTTGAATTTAATTAACTTAATTAACTTAATAGAGATCGAAACAACAGTGAAGCAGAAAAGGTTGAACGAAAACAGTTATTGTACTGATGACATAGAGAAATCAATAAATACATGAACTTTTTACTTTATTAAATGTCTGTGTGATATTAAAAAGCTTTAATAATTTAATTTGGCGATCGGGGCACAAACCCTGGAAATGTGCACTATACTGAATATATCGAGTATCGATAAGTGTTAAAACACAAATTAAAACAGGAACAGATCAGAATATAACGTGTTTTAATAAAATGTGATCAAATTTCCATAAAATCAGTGGAATAAAAGTTGAATACTGTTTGAGAATCTGCAGTTTGTGTCGATGTTTTGAAAAGTCGGAGGCGTTTTAAGCTGCTTTGTTGTTGATAATATTTCAGTGTATTTACACGTATTTAAACAGACATTTAACACCACGTTGTATCTTCATGACTCGAATAATCAGAATAATGTACTCATATCTATACAGTATCTGCAATATTCAGTCCTGCAATATATCCACTCTGCTGTGTCCCGTACTGTACACTCTCTGTGTTGTCTGGGGAAATACTTTTATTTTGAAAACTTGAAGGACAGGTATTTTATGTTGACAAAACATCCTGCCATTTCCTGTGTCACCTGCTGTTTTTTTTGTTGAATTTAATTTGTGTGCAATAACTCTGGAGTTTTACCTCGCCACCACGCTAACTCTTATTTATGTGATAAACTGTACAAAGTCTCACCTTCTGTTGTTGTTATTATTGCTATTATTGTTATTAACTGAATTGTGAGCTTGTAAAGCATCTCAGTCTGAAAATGCACTTTAAACAATGGAAACGAGACGACGCAGGGCTTCGTTCAGCTCAGCTCTTAAAGACAAAAACTGATTTTGTTTCCAATATTGTAAATTTTATTTTTTGTTTGTTTATTTGTTTTCTGACTTTTTTCTTCTTCTTTTTGGCTCAAACGGCTGCTTTAATGCTGCATTCATGTCATACGAGGGGAAAAATCAATCCATATCATAATGTGCATTTTAGGATTTGGTGAACTTCCTGTTTTTTCTGTTTCATTAATGAAAAGAACAAAGAATAAATCAAATTTTAGACACTTGAATCATTAATTCATCTTGTTTATCTGTAAAACATCATCAGCGACACTTTCATCGTCCTTATTAAACTTTTGAAAGGTTATCATGCTGTTTTTGTGTCGTATAACACAAACACTAGAATCCTCACACAGAAAACTACAATCATTTATGGCAGAAAACTACAATCATTTATGACAGAAAACTACAATCATTTATGGCAGAAAACTACAATCATTTATGACAGAAAACTACAATCATGGCATCCTGACGGTGTGATGTCACCTTAAAAGTTCCCGTATGACATAAACGCAGCGTTACTCCTCCTCGCTTGGCTCTTATTGGTTTTGATTTTTTTAAGATTTTGAACCTGGTTAATCATATTAACGCCTGTGTGACCGATAGATTTAAGATTATCTGTTTAATATTGATCGTGGCCGAGACTTGACGGCCTGTGTAGCCCCGTTGTGATTGGCCAATGAAGCTCTCTTGTTGCTTATTGGTTAATATTTATGATCCTCTTCTGTCATTGGCTGAGATGTGTCTGATGCTGCTGAGAAGCTGAATGCTGAAATAAAAATAATCTCCACCAAAACTGAGTTTGTTTGTTTGTTGTTTGTTTACTTTTTTTTTATTTATTTATTAAATGGTGAAGCTATTTAATATTTGAATAAATCACTTATTGAATATCACAAAGGCTTTTAGTGTGAAACGCCTGTGCAGGAAGGGTGAATAAAACCGTGTCAGTGAGTAGAGCGCACACGTATGAGACCGCAGGCTGCTGCAGCGGACCCTGGTTTGATTCCCGGTCTTCAGCTGTCCTATCTATAGTAGAAAAAAGTAAGCAGTGACTCAAAGTGTCACATAAATGTGGTGGAATAAAAAGTAAAATATTTCCCCCTTAAATGTGGAGCAAAAGTGTAAAATAACAGTAAAGTAAAGCACAAGTACCTTGTAACTGTGCATGGGCAAAGTATTTGAGTAAATGTACTTAGTTACTTTCTACCTCTGCCTAAAGAAGAAAATGTGAATGAATGTCTGTTTGCTGTGAAGACAGGAAGTGAAACAAACAGCTGTTTGTTGATTCATTCTTCTTCTGTGGTCGTTGAGCTTTAAAGAAAAAGACAAGGCCGAACCAAACACACACACACACACACACACACACAGACACACACACACACACAGACTAACTGCATTTCTTTGCTGTTTAGACTTTGAATGAACCTGCAACAGAGGCCCTGCACTCAATTACAGTCAGCTCCCTCCTGACAGCCTCATACACACTGTGTGTGTGTGTGTGTGTGTGTGTGTTAACAGGTAAGTGTACTAAAGTTTCTCTGACATCCCTCCTGATTAATTCCCTTCCTGTCTGAATTTTCCAGGCTGGCGTTTTTCATCCGGCTGCTTCCTGCTGCTGAAGATTAAAAAACAGCAAAAAAAAACCAAAACAGACAAATCCTGAGGGTCTCTCTCACACACACACACACACACACACACACACACACACACTCTCAGCTGGTCATAATCCCCCATTACACTCAGCAGGAAGCTCGCGTCTCCTCCACCAAGGACAAACCTTCCTACAAAATAAAAGCAGATAAACAGTAGTTTTCTGTTACGTTGGAAAATAATTCACTTTAAAGAGACAAAACCTGGTTAAACTTTCGTCGTTTAAACACAAACAGGACTCGCTTCGGTTCGGATGAAGATAAAGAAGAACTCAGTGAAGGTGAGGGGGATATTTGATGACCAACGTCGACGGTGGCCTCCACTTGGTCGCCTCGAGGTCACAGGTCACAGCTGATTCAGACGCCTCTCAGCTGTTAGTGGAGGTTTAACACTTCCTGTCGAGTTTTTATCGACCCTTTGAAGAGACGACAGCTTGTGACGGTGACCTTTATTATCAGGAGTCTGTTTTATGTCTCAGTGTGTTTCCGATAATCCTCTCAGGCTGCAAACGGAGCGACGCCGGAGCTGAACTGGATCAGCAGAAGAAGAGTGTCCAAAAGAGAGACTCCACTTCCTGTTATACAACAGTGAAACAGCCAAAATATTTCAGTCTCTGTCTTTATATAGAAAGTCCACGATGTAAACTAATGACAGTTTGTCAGTGTTGCTGCCCTCTGCTGGGCACAGAAACACTTTCATCACAAACTTCAAACACAATGTAGAACTGAAAAAAATGAGGCGATTCATTTGATTCGATCTTGAAACTAAAATTAAATATTCCTTAATGGATCTTTAAGTTTTCTGTTGGAAAATATCGAAGTGAGGCTGTGGCAGCTCACTAAATCTACTCTAAACACAAAGCTTTTCTACCGCATGTCTCGTACATGTGGAGGTCAAAGTTCACGTTAATCTGATTTAATGTTAAAATATGACCTGAACCGGCCGCTGGTTTCCTGAAATAGTTAACAAGGCAGCTTCCAGATCTGTGCTTCCTCTCTGCTGCTCGAGGGCTGAAAACACATTCAGATACTCCACATTTCCCCGGCAACGTCCCACACGAACACTTTCAACATGCACACACCTCCCACACACACACACACACACCTGCTGAACATGAGACTCGGGTTTTCGACGCTTTAATCGCCTCAGGTGGAACAAACAGGAAGCAGGTCGTTCTGTTCAGATCGTCTGAATCATGGCGTCAAAATAACTGAAGAATAAATTCAGTTTATTCATCTGTAAAAACGACGGATGTTAACGTGTTAACACAAACTCTGATCCTGTTTCTTTTCTCTTCACACAGATTCACACCTGAACTTTTATTGTCAGTTTGACATAAAAACTGACGGCGTGTTTTCTCCGATAACGCTAATAATTTTTATTAATTAATCAATTTATTATTATTATTAAGTAAATGTTGACAGAAAAGAGGCAGCTTTAATTTGACACACACAAAAAAAGGAGAAAAAAAGGAAAATCATTTTAAATTTATTCTTAATTTATTCGTAGTTCATTTTTCTTCAACTTGTTCTTCACACCATCGTTAGTTTGCTGATTAGCATCACTGCTCTGAAACTTTCAGCGCTGAAAGGTCTTAAAATTAGTAAAATTATTCTTAGTTTGCTTGAAAGGTTTTGTAACTTGCTAATAATTATACACAAACAGAAAGTCTGACAGTGACACTTAATTATTTCAAATTACCAGCTAACCTCGGGTAACCTTTTAATTAGTAAACGAACATGTGAAATAGTGAAAATATATATTACTGTGTCTGACCGGAGCTGATCTCTGTGAAAATGAAAATCTGTTATATTTGGACATTTTTCTTTCCAGGAAACTTTGTGCTGACTTAATAAAACAGTCTTGTAGGAAACAGACGGATTATTAATTTATTCTCATTTTATTTTTTTAAAGAAACCTGACCGACCGCTTGGCCGGAGTCAGTGGTGAGAAAAGTTATAGCTGATATAACTTTAAATATATTTTAGTAAATGTACTTCTATGTAACTTAACTACCAAAATATTGTAAATATATATTTGATGGCACTTTATTTCATAATTGTCTCATAATTATTCTGAGAAAATCTGTTTTCATACTTTCATTTGAACTGAAATGACACATTAATCAGTTTAATTTATCACATTCACCATCCTGAAGGAGAAGAAGTGTGTGTTAGTGTGTGTTTGTGTTTGGGTGTTAGTGTGTGTTAGTGTGTGTGTGTGTGTGTGTGTGCTGGTGGATGAGCTCATTCTTTATCTGTTTCCATGATGCAGCTCATCGTCTTCATCATCATCGTCGCCGTCGCTCAGCTCGGCCTTGGCGTGGAGACGGAGACGCCTCGGCCGACCATCAGTCCTGCTGCGTTCACGGTGTCAGAACACAAATGGGAGCATTTTTCAGCGTTAGCCGACCGTCAGGCTCAGATATTAGCGTCCCACTGAGGACGGGGGGCGTTCGCGAGGACTCGCCGGGAGAAACGAGGACACATATTGAGGTCAGGATGAGCGGTCGGCTGTCAGGAGACGACGGCGTCTAGACCGAATCACAACTGGGGGGGTCAAAGGTCAGAGCACAATGAGAGGCGACACCTCGAGGACGAAGTTTAACAGAAAAAGACACATCAGAGCATAAAGTTTGGATCACTCAGCTCCACTCAGCCCAAAGAAAACTTTTACTCTTTCTCCGCTGAGAGTCAGATGTTTAGAATAATTAGCTTAGCTTAGCATAAAGACTGGACTGGAAACAAAGGAAAGAAATAGCTAGCCTAAAAAGTAAAAAAAAACTAAATCTCTGAAGGTCCTTGATTAAGTTGTAATATCTCATTTTGTATAATCCGTATAAAGGTCTAAAGCTTGTTTTTTGTAAGCTTTAATGTGGCTGAAAAGTTTAGGAACAACTGGTTTAATCTATAAAGAACAAATTTCATTGAATAAACTCATCACGTTTTCATGAAAAACCTTGTGAAGCGTGTAAAGTAACTTAAGCTGTCAGATAAAAGTAGTCCAGTAAAAAGTAAAATGTAAGTGAAGTAGAAGCAGAAAGTAGTATAAAGATGTTCATGTACCTCAAAACTGTATTTCAGCACTTTACTTGAGTAAATGTACTTAGTTACTTTCCATCCCTGTTTCGGAGGCTTTTGTTGTCTTGAAGCTCGACAACAATGAAAATGAGGTGTAAAAATACCACAATTGGTCCTTGAACGTGGATTTCTAAAGTCCTGCTTCTGCCACACAACCCTTTACCAAATATCTCAACACAAGAACACAAAACTTTTACAAACACTCAAACTAACAGACCGGACCAGCAGGTGGCGATAAAGTCAACATCAACAATGACAGTGACTGAAAAGTGAAGAATCAGGTTTATTTAAGGACAGAAGAGGAAGAAAAGTGCTTCACTGTTTCCTCCATGAATAATAATATTACAATAATTTATTTTTTCTCATTTTCCACCTTCTTATCTCCTGTGTGGGAGGCAGAGAAAGAGAGTGAGGGCTTCTGGGAAATGTTGTTTTTGCTGTTGCTCCTGTCAGATAAGGACACATTAAGGCCCCCCCTAATCACCTCATCATTACTGCCTCCGACTGCATATTACAGGAGAGCTTATTTCTAAATCCTGAGCGACGTCGGCCATTTTAACCCAGACAAATGATTCTATTAAAATTATCTCTGTTTGTTACGATGAGCCGAAAGCAGTGCCGCCGTCTCCGATAGCAACAGAAAAATCATCATCATCACCACCGCCGTCTCCGTCCATATATCTCCGGCCGTGATGGCGTCCTGTAGTGTTCGATACGAGCGGCGTGGAGGTGGATAAATGTGTTTTTAATGAACGTAGTTTAGCTGTGGTTGCACAGTGAGGCCGGTAAAGCAGCAGAGGACGGCGTGGATCGATTATTAACAACAACTACCAGTTTAATGAACTGTGCTCAGCAGTTATTACTGACAAATGAATCTATTCTGAGTTTATTTTGTCCATAAAACCGCGTCAGCGCAATCAGTGAGTCTATTTACTGTTTTACTGACGAGCTTCAGGACAACATGGCTCCATCTCAGCGCTGCAGTAAATTAATTGAAGTGAGCGAATCAGAAAACGCCAATAAAGCCTTGAAGGTTTGTGATAATTAAAGAGCTTTGAATCGACTGGACTCAGCAGGTAAAACATTAAGGTGTCTCTGAATATTCGATCATTTCTATCTTGCACACTTCTGCTTGGACGAGTCAAAATACCCATGAGCCTCAGCAGCTGCCATCCAACATTGTCCATGAATCTAAAAGTGAATTCATCAGTTTGATCTTCAGCTTCAGTGCATCTTCAGCAGAACCTTCAGTGAAGCTTTCCTGCCAATAAAGACGTGTTTTATTTCCACTCTCTGAAGCTTTGACTTTTTATTAAAGAACTCAGTTGTTCATATTTCATATTAATGATGATGAGTTTCTCACAGATCGAAACTGTTATTATTTCACATCTTCTGTGAAAAAATCAGGAGCCTGTTGGAGGGGAAGCACTTTAAACCACGCTGCTGTCTGCATAAATAAACTTATCTCAGTCACATTAATCTTTGTGTTCCAGTTAAGTGATATCGACGACAACACAAAGTGCCGAGGAAAGAAGTCTTATTCCACGACTCAGGTTGGACATCGTGTTGATCCTCAGCTGCAGGAAACTTCTCATGGTTTGCAAAAAGCATCATAGAAACGTCGCAGAAAAGACGGAGCAACAAGGTGCAGAGTTTAAACTGTGAACGAGCCGACTGGAGGAGCTTTTACTGACCAAGAGTTCAGTTCATCAGTTCAGATGTTTTTACGTGACGGCGTCTGAGTATTAAAGTAAATTAATTAAATTAACAACATCAACAACTTTTCTGATTTGTTCTTTTTTTTCATAAACTCAGTAGTGAAGAAAGCACTCAGATTATTTACTGAACTGACCTTAAACCACCTTGTTAAAACACTTTTATTTTCTCATTCAGTGTTTTACCTGCATGTCTGTGGAGGCGGGGCCAGTCAGAGCTCATTAGCATAACATGTCATTAATGAGATAGATAATACTGAGAGGCAGGCTGATGTGTGTGCATGTGCTTTTATTACTGAGCCCTGGAGTGAAAAAACAGTTAAATGTAAATGTAAATGAATATCAGGGACTCATCATTCAATCATACGTCTACTGAAAGGTTTTGTAGATTGAGAGGTTGATGTAACATACAGTGACACAACCTACAGAGCACCTCAGACAACTACACGACTAAAACTAACCACTGAATGGTCCCAAGATATTTACTCCATCAGTCTGAACATCTGTTAAACAGGTACGATAAAAGACATGGAGACAAATGACAGGTGGAAATAACGTCAGTTCAGATGGTTTTCATGTTGACGTCTTGCTTATTTGTAACGTATGACTTCTGATTTAGAGCGACATTATAAAGGACGAAAGGAAAAGAAAAGGAAATTTAACAGACGGTGAGATGTGAACATTTATAGAGCTGCAGTCCAACGTCATTACAAAGAAAAAACGACAATCTTTAATAAGATTAATGAGATCTGATCTTCAAAATCGAACCTCTCAATCAGCTCGTCTCAGGTCGGACTTCGAACAGCAAGTTAAGACCGACTTATGTTCAGATCAGGCACGTTGGTGAGACTGGATGCAGATTTTGATCTTAACCGACCAAAACGTACAAAAACGACTTTAACGACTTCCTGTCTGTGGCTCGTTGGTTCCTACTGAAGATGTAAATCTATAAAAACACAAAAATAGTTTCATGTTTAAAAAAAGTCTCAGTAATTCCCTAAAACAGCTGCTGCTAGAGGAAACTTTGACTTCCTTTTTATTTCACAGGATTTGTTGTCTTAGTGAAACACCTGCAGATCACAGTAAGGTTCATGATAACAAAAATCACCATAATTAAAACAAACTGGCAGAAATGTGCTTCTTTCTCTGCTCTTTGTATTTTGGTCGAGAAGAAAAAATAAAAAGTCTCATTCTTGCAGAAATTCAGACTTGTATAACATCTTTTACAGCAGCAGCTGTTATCATCCACCAGTTAAAGACGACGGCGCAGTTTCCATTTCAGCTGAGTATGAAGTTTCATATCTTTTCTTTCCCACCATTAAACAGATGCTGCACATTTTCTCTCTCGTAAGATCGTCAGAACCAGGTGATGTTTTCTTCACAGTCAGGATGACGTGAAGCATCGAGGTCTGTAAAGACTCACAAAGGAAACCACAAACTTTCATTTCCAGCTTTAATTCATGAATATTTTTATATTAACACTTAGAAGATCGCAATACGTCGGAGCTTTTGTGTCAGTCAGCTTGTAGCAGCAGATAAAAAACATCCAGTTTCATTTTAGGATTAAAGCTGCGACCAACGATCAGACATCTAAAAGCATTTTAATAAAGTTATTTTAACAAAATAAATTCTGGTCAAACTGCAGCATGTTTGTATTATTGATCATTGATATTAGTGGATAGTCACCCTGATTTTTTTACTTTATTGATTTGCCTCCTGTTTCCTGTATTTCTATTTAAAATACATAAAAACATGACCAAAATATTTAAAATAATGTTCATCATCATTAAAATAATCAGCAAAGATCATTCATGAATCTGCTCTGATTTTCCCTCAGAAACTGTCCGTTGTGTTTTTCTGGCTAAAAAGCAGCTCGTCTCATCTTTGAGCCACTCATCGACGGCGTGCTGTCTTATTAAAATATATTTAAATGAGTTTACACGCAGCACATCTTCACAAACAGCAGGATTTTATTTTGCTGTTTGTTTTCCAAAGTCTGCACCACTGAGCTGTGACCTGCTGCCTGCTGGCTGCCTGCGACGCCGCTCATCTGGAAGTTTGCCGTCTTGTCGTGCCGATTGTGAGTCACTGAGGGCGAAACAGATCAGACAAAAACGAGATAAGACGAGATAAAAGTCTCGCTGAACGATGGTCTCAGGAGAGGAGGACAAAAACAGTCAATGAAAACTGGTGAATGGAATTTAAGATAAAAGTTCGGACGCAGACTTACTGATCAATATAAAGTAGAAACCAGCAAAGACCTGAGCGCATAAATCATCTAACCACAGGGTTCACGTGTGATTTATGAAATCATCGTTTAAATATCACACTGTTTTATATCGTCTGTTCCTCGCCCACACAGCTGAGATAAATGCAGAACTTTAGGTGGAAATGATCGTACACTCAATTTTCTTTCAAATATTTGAGATCTGTGTTAAAGGTTACCTGAGTTAAAGGTTTACCTGTGTTAAAGGTTTACCTGTGTTAAAGGTTTACCTGTGTTAAAGGTTACCTGTGTTAAAGGTTACATGTGTGTTAAAGGTTTACCTGTGTTAAAGGTTTACCTGTGTTAAAGGTTACCTGTGTTAAAGGTTACATGTGTGTTAAAGGTTTACCTGTGTTAAAGTTACCTGTTTAAAGGCCTGTGTTAAAGGTTACCTGTGTGTTTAATTGTTACCTGTGTGTCTTTTTCTATCTTCTTCTTTCCTTTTTCTTTTTCTTTTTTTTTTAATGTTCTACTTTTCAGTTTACATCTCCAGGTTCAAAGAGAGGTAAAACTAAAGTTAAAAAACTAAAATCCTCTTGTGTCCTCGGCCGATTCATCCACACACACACACACACACACACACACACACACACAGATTTGGTCCCATTACAGTAAGAGCACCGGTGCAGGCCTCATCCCAATTCCCAAATCTGTACACACACACACACACACACACACACACACTCTCTTCCCCTCTCACATCAGCTGAGTTAAACCCAAATCACACACACTTACACACTAACAACACTCCCTATAGAAAACACACACACACACACTCCCAGTGGAAAACACACTGGTGTGAACATCTGCTGGTTGAAGGACTCGTTATTTTGTTTGTGTGTCATTCGTGATGTTCAGCAGGTGTGTTGTTGTGTGTGGCACGTACACTAATGTGTGTGTGTGTGTGTGTGTGTGTGTGTGTGGCTGCAATGTTTGTTCAGAGTCACACTGACTTGCTGTCTGCTGGGCTGCTGTTTTCTTATAATAATCTTATAATATAATTGTTTTTTTTTTTTTTTTTTAATAAACTGAGGATCATTTTCATTCATACGATAAGATGAAATTATTAAACAAGTTATACAAGTAATTATAAAAAACAACTATTATAATTTCCAAACTTAAATCTTGTCAGCAGCCAAATCTTTAGATTTTTAGATTATTATGTTGTTTTTTACAATCTATTCTCTACATTGCACATGAGCTTAATAATTGAGAAATAAATCAGCTTATTGTTCATTGATGAATTAGTTTTATTTTCACTCGTCTGATCACTTTTTAATGTTGTTTGTCTCTGTGGCTGATTTGTAGAATATTAATAAAGTTAATGGAATAAAAAAAGGTTTTTAAAGGTCAAAGGTCAAAACAAACATGGAGGACGAGCAGCTGAAATCTCTTGACCTCTGAGAACTCCTGAAGTCTCTGCTAGACTCTTCTGGTCTCTGCTGGACTCTTGTGGACTCTTCTGGTCTCTGCTGGTCTCTGCTGGACTCTGCTGGACTCTTCTGGTCTCTGCTGGACTCTGCTGAGGTTCGGAGGTGTTTTGGAGAAAGTGGAGAGCTTCTGCAGGTGGAACAATATAAAATGGCGCCAGCAGGTGATGAAAGGAGCTCAACAAGAGAGTGTGTGTGTGTGTGTGTGTGTGTGTGTGTGTGTGTGTGTGTGTGTGTGTGTGGTGCTTTTTTTGTTCAGGTGTGTGTTTGCTTGTTTGTTTGTTTGTTTGTTTGTTTGTTTGTTCAGGTGTGTGTGTTGTGATTGGAGGAGCTGCTCCCTTCAGGTAAATCACTTTAAAGTGAGTTCATCTTTATTTCAGTTTAATTAAATAATAATAAATAAGTGTTTATTTCTGAAGATTCACATGAAATACTATACTACTATAATAATGAAAGCGTCTGTGCTGCTGCAGTTATTGATTTAGTCTCTGTACATTTAGTATATTATAAATGTATCCTGTTTTTTTGACCATATCATATATAATAATATTAATTTACATTAAATATATCGATTACATTATTAATTTGTTGTATATGGATCAATTAAATTATTAATTTAGCCTTTATGTATTGATTTGATGATGGATAATGACCTGATTATACGATCAACATAAAATGAATCAATAAGCAGCTATTTTAAAAAATGAATCCTTTCAGTCATTTTGCTTTTCAAACTTGAAGGTTTTTCAGCCTTTTTTCTCTTAAATAAAAGTAAAATGAGATCTTCTGTCCCGTCTTTGGGCTCTGACATTTTATAGAAAAATGATTAAAAAGAAAATAACACAGTTTTGACAGTTTAATGTAATGAGAATAAAATCAGCTTCATGTCTAGTTAAGATTATTTTAAAGAGTCTATTTAGTTTTTACAGCCCAAAGATTTTAATTTTACCAGAAAAACAGACTCTTTATTTCAGATGTTTTTCTGACTGCTTACTTTTTCTTTAAGTTTAATGAAAAGGTTCAGCAGCATAAAGGTCATTTAATTGTATTTTTAGATACTTGACTTAAAAATGTCACCAGAACAAGAATATAAAACTCAAAAGTTCATTTTTTTAATCCTCCTCTACATTACAGATTAAAATGTTTTATTTTTTCAGTGTCTCAGTTACAGCAGAGCACAGCTTTCAACTTCAGAAAAATGTTGAGTAAAAGTCCTGAACTTCTGATGTTAATAATTAATGAATTTTAGATGACTTCTTCAGTTTGCTTGTTGATCTTTCAGGTCATCTAACAGTGTAAAAGTCTGGTGGTTTTGGTAAAATTCGAGTGTTTGGCCCTCAGCGACGAGTTTAGTTTAAAAAGAGTCGTCTTATTTACACTACACACACACACACACACACACACACATCTTTTCACTTCACACACACACACACACACACACACACACACATATATAATTAAGACAGGAGGTTTAAAAAAGAGCTTCCAGTGTCTTTAATTCTGCTTTGATTGGTAATTAGCTTAGCGGCGCCGAGCAGGAAGGAAACTTTGATTCGGCGGCTTAATCACACATCTGGAGATTTGAAATAAGTTGAAATAAAACGGCAATGAGTGAAAACAGCTTTTTCCCCTGAAATCACACCTGCAATCATCCTCTCAGCCAACGTGGGAGAAATATCAAACACTCGAGTTTCTTTTTATCATCAGCAGGTAAATTCAGCTCTGTCATCGCAGCGAGAGACTTTAAATATCTCAGTTTAATGCTGACACATCAGTACAACCTGCTGTGTGTTAGAGAGCTGAAACAATCAGGAGTTTTTCATTTTTCAAGCACATATACCCAAAATGTTCTGTTTGTCATATGTGCAGATAAACTGAGCGTTTTGAGTTGTTGGACTGTTAATTAATTCAGGATTTAGATCATTTTCACTGTTTTCTGACATTATTGAACAAGTGAATGAGAAATCTGTTTACCTCTGACAGAGTTCAATGTGAAGACTCAGAGTAAGATGCTGATTTTCTGGTATTTTGAACATTGTGTGCGTCGTTCACTGTAAATGATGCTGGTCCAGCTCCGTTTTGGTTCTGTTGTGCTGGTTCTGATGTTACGATAAAGAGGTTTAGTTTAATTTGAGGTAATCAGACATAAATTTGCTAAATTAAGCAGTTAGTTTTCAACCTAGTCCACATGTGCGTAGGTGTTTATTAAAATGTAGATTTTTCCTGCATGTTTTGTCTTTTTTTTTTGTCACTGAAAATGATCATTTTGAAAACTTTTTCCATGGTGAAGATTTTAAGAAACTTTTTAGTGTTCACGTGGAAAACAGTTTAAAACTAATCTAATGACTTCAAATGTCTATAAATACATTAATAATGAGCTTCTCTTTTTAAGTTAGTACCTCCAAAGGAAAATAAATTCACCACACATGCTCTGAATATTCTTTCATATTCGAATGTATCGTTTTATCGCCACCTGCTGGCTGAGCTTGTTTCAGTGTTTTGAATCATTTTTCTGTTGAAGGTCGCCTTTGGTTTTAATCTTTCAAACTGTTCATCCTCGTGTTGTTTGTCCAGGTTATTTTGTTTTTTTGTGCCGCTTCGCCTTATTGTGACGCACCAAACTGTGATGGGCTCATTACTGCCCCCTGGAGGCCTGAAGGGACAAAAACATCCTCTGATACCCCAAAATAACTACAAGGGGCAACAATGAGCCCGCAGCATCCTGGAAATCAAACTTCAGGTGATGCAAAAAGTGAGAATCATTCTTCTTCTGTGGTGTTTACCTTAAAAATAAATAAATTCAACTCACAGCGAGATGCTTTAAATTTCTTCATAATGTCTCTCAGAGTTTAATGCTTCACTCTGCTCACATATGAAATGCTCTTTTATACATACCACTGTCATTTTTCAAGCAAATATACCAAAAATTATTTTGGTTCCAGCGTCTCAGATTGGAGGATTTTCTGTCTCTTATGTGAAGATAAACTGTTAATTTTAGGTTACTGGACTCATTATCAGACAAAACAAGCTATTTGAAGACATTAAATTCTGGATTTATTGTGGTTTGAACAGCATTTATTTGGATTTTAGAGGAGAAAAGAAGTCAAGAAAGAAGACTAACTTGTTGGTTTGGCAGACATTCGTCTGAATTATATCTCCATGTTCATTGGAGCAGCAGATTTTCAGAAAAAATAAAATATTTCAGCACAAAAAAAAAAAAAAAATCCCCCCTAACTTTTGAGAAGTTGCCTTTCCCTCTGTGAAGTACCTGAAGTATAGAGACACGTCGTTCTGCACAGTCTGAACCGTCAGGACAAAAACACAGAAACAAACTCTGAATGTGAACGAGGTCTGTTAAAAATAAGAAATCAACACAGATAATACAGATAAAACTTTAACATCACATACAGCTGTTAGCTTATCATTTAAGACTTCTTGAGGCTGTAAATTAAAGGATCTGTGTTCAGTCAGAGAACCAGGACGACGTTTTAAATATTACATTCAGGTTTTCTGTTTCCTTTTGCACAAAATGTCAGTTTGTGATTTGAATGTCGAGTGTTTCTGGTTATAAACAGGAAGGTTTGTTCATCTGGAGCTTTTTCTTCGTCATCTCATTTTGTTTTGTGTCGTTTGATCGTCATCTGATGTTTGATGGTTTATTTTTTCCTCTGGCGTGAAACAGGAAGTGTGTGTGTGTGTGTGTGTGTGTGTGTGTGCTGCTGAGATGTCATGTTTAATGTGAACACGCTGCGTGTGATTTACATGTGATTTACATTTAGATGGCTGTTCTGTAAGTGTGCTGTGTTTCTGCTGGTTGTGTGTTCAGTGATGACGTCTTCGTCTTCTTGTCGGCAGATTTTCTTTTCCTCATTTCAACCTCCAGGAAAAAGGGCAAATGTGATATTTTTAATATGATTGTCTGCCTACAGATTATTTAATATAAACATATATAAAGTTTGGATCAACTGGAAAAACTCGATGTTTTAGAGGAAGAAGATTGAAAATGTCGAGTGTTAAGAAAGATGTAGTTTAGTGACGCTGGTACTTTTTATGTTGTGGAAGAGAAATGAATGAGTTCTTCATGTTAACTATGAGAAATATGTGATTGGTCATTGTCGGTTCATCATGTGGATTTGAACACTTAACTGCTCGTTTCTTCTGGTAATTTCTGACAAAAATCAAACTGCTGCAAACTGATTTCTTCTCACCGGGTGTTTTAAACCTAAAACTTAAATATGATGCTACGAAATATTAAAGGAAAACGTGTTATATGTTCTTAAAGCAGATTTATTCTGACAAATATTTGACTCATTTTAATGTGTTTAACTGTTAGAAAGTCAAACTTTGTCTTTTTTTAGACTGTTTTCCGGTGGTTTTATTTCGTCCATGAGTCAAAGATTCACCTTCGCAGGATAAACTGTGACTTTGGTGTCTTTTTTTACAAACTGTGGACTGATTTCTGAATCTTAAGGTTGAAGAAGATTTTCATTTCATTGTCCTTTTGCTGCACGTTTGATGATAATCTGTAATATCAGGCGTGTGTTTGGACTTCACATCAGTTTCATCATTGAGCCACAGACTCAGTCACCTTTGATGAGATTATTATTGAACATAAATGAAAGTCTGCGATTGATGATTGCAGTTTTTATCCTCTTGTTTCTGTTTTTATGCTAAAATATGAGAATAATCAGGATTTTGCAGCGTCGTTTTATAAATCTGGGAAACAGCGGAGCTCAAATCGTCCCTGAATCAGACAGGAAGTGTGTTTCTGTTGTAAATGACGTGATGTAAGATGATGTAAGGACGAGGTTAGATTAGAGTGTGATTGTAAATACGACACTGTAATGACTGTGTGTGTGTGTGTGTGTGTGTGTCATCGCATACACAGGCAAGGTTGACCGAGTCGCTGCATAAGTAATCACATCTTTATGTATGTGGTTGCCTCAGTGTGTGTGCACGTTTGTCTGATGTTGTGTTTGTATGTAGCTGAAACCCTGTGTGTGTTTGTGCGTGTGTTTGTGCATGTGTGTGTGTGCATGCAGTAATGAATCTGCAGTTTCCGTGACTTACTCATGTTCAACCTTCTGTCGGCCAATCTCCATTTTATTTTTTTTTTTCGCTTGAATTTTCTTCTCGACCGTCGTCCGATGGCGTGATGATGACTGTGGGAGGAAGACGTGTGTGTGTGGTGCAGCTGCAGCCAATCATGAAGCCAATCTTTGGCGCTCCGTCTTTCCATCAGCGCGGCCGTAAAAGTGGAGGTGGCTGTAAAACGGAGCGACGGATTTGATTTAGATGCGCCGCTGCTGATTTTTACTGCCACCATCTTTGTTTTGGGCGCCGTGCTGCACTCCATCGACACTCGGAGAGATCACGTCGTTAACCAGCTTCATGTTTGTGTCGTCCTCAGCGGGACGTCTCAGTCGAACTTTAACTCAGGATTTATATATGACGTCGGTAGTAAATTAAATCCCTCAGATCTTCAGATATGAAGCTCATCGTTCTGCCTTTTTGTCTAATTTTTAATTCTAATCTCATTTGATTCCTGTCACAATGCACTAAAAACACATTCATACACATTTTAGATGATAAAATACAACATGTGCACCAACAGGATTGAGTATTGTGGTGAGGAGAAACTTATGTTTATACACTTTTACATTTATGTTTTTAAAATGTGTTTAAGCCAAACTGTTCATGTTTGTATTGGAAAGTGTCTCATACATTGTCTTGATCTAAATATGTGCATTTTAATAAACATCTGTAGGATAAATGTTGGATAGAGGACTAAAAAAAATCATCCAAAAATCTCAAGATTAATGTTGACACTAATTAAAGTGTCTAATTAAAGCGTTCAAGTGAAGTCAAAACACAGATGTTTTGTGAACTTTTCTCAAAGTGAAACCAAATCATCTGATCGCCCCCTGGTGGCTGGTTGCAGTACAGCTCATAAGCCCCGCCCCCTCCATGTTAGCAGATGGGACAAACTAAAAAAATTCTGTGTTCAAGTGTCAGTTTTTCTGATCAGTTTGGTTTTAATTAGTTATTTGATTATATGAAAGGGGGCGTGGCCTCCTAATTGACAGCTGGGTTAGAGGTTTAGAGGATGTTTTCACTCACAGGAAACCTTCCTATCACACTCATTCACACACTCACTCACTCACATTCACACACACACCTGCACACACACTCACACACACACACACACCACACACACTGCACACAGTGTTTAGCAGGACGAGCTGTCACTGAGCTAATCACTGGCTGCTTTGTGTTGTTACGCTAAAGGGATAATCTGCTGTTCTTTATCTGACACAGCAAATAATGAGATTTAGAAGGTCAATACCCTCTCACACACACACACACACTGCAGTCATCCTGAGGCTTTACGTGTTAATCCTGCAGTTGTTGATCAGAAAATCACTAAACTCTCTCACAGTGTGTCTGTATATAAAGATGGACGACACAGCAGCTCCCCCACAGTGAAGCTAAATCATCTAGATCGCCCCCTGGTGGCTCATTAGTTCATAAGCCCCGCCCCCTCCATGTTAGCAGACAGGACTAACAAAAAAAAAAGCAAACATTAAATAAATGTTTCCCAAAGATGGTTTCTGTCTTTTTACGTAGTTCTTATCGGGCTGATGTTTGTTCATTTTTCTGATCAGATTGATTTTAATGAGTTATTTGATGATATATAAAAGGGGGTGTGGCCCCCTGCAGACGTCTTTTCAGGAACTGTATGAGTAGAAACATCGAGAGGAGACATAACTTTAACAATAACTACTGCACAGACTCTGGCTCCAAATGACGTCACCCGGACAAGATGGCGGCACAGTATCTGTATAAACATTCAATGGTTTATACATGAGAGATTCCCGAAAAACTCAGTTTCGTCTTTAAGCATTTGAAAATATGTAGTGTTTGGCAAAATATCTACTTTATAAAGGTCTACATCAACTATATGTCATACATGCAAGATCAGTCTGCTCCAGTGCAACAACAATCTGTATATATGGATGGGTGTATGTGTGTGTGTATATATATATATATATATATATATATATATATATATATATATATATATATATATATATTTTTTTTTTTTTTTATTATGTATGGATGATGTATACAGTGTACTGATGTTTTTAGTGTATTTGTGTCATTTTTATCTTCTATATTTTAAATCTTATAAAATGATAAATGAGAGTCAGTATGGTTATATGTGACAAATGAACTTTTTAAACACAGAGACTCATAATGTTGGAGTTGGACTCTATAAATTAACTCTTAAAGTCAAGACAGAAGTTAAAACTGACACCTTGTTAGGACAATTAGAAAACTTTCCTTCACCTCGTCTCACATTTTTTAATCAGCTGCATTTTGTCACCATTTCTGACTTTTGTGACCTTTTAGACTCAACAAACAAACTAAATCAAACTCAGTCGTCCTTTAAAGCAGCCGTGTTTGTGCAGGTCCATTATTTTTAGTATACAAGGTCACAGCTGCAGGATGATCTTTTTATGGAGCAATGGATGTTTTAATGACCGTATCGAATGATTATTTTGTTATCAATTCATCTGCTGATCAGTTAAATATGCCCATGACAACATGTGACGTTCACATCAGATGTTTTGGTTTGTTAAACCAACAACCAAATCCCAAAAATAATCAAATTATCACCATTAACGACCAAGAAAAGTCAAATTTTTTAAACCTGGAACAATATTTTTTTAATTTTGCTGAAAAATTAGAAAACAATTAGTTGATTGTAGAAACAGTTATTTATTATCTTTTTGTCAAACAGCTAATAGTTTAATAAATATCTCTAAAAGTTTCCTTAATAATTTGATGTTGGTCTGATTCAGTGGCAAAGCGTTACTCCCTTTTAACGAGAAGCAAAGTAATGATCAATGAATCTGTTTTTTATTTTCCTGATTCATTGATTCATTGTTAAAAACAGTTAAAATGCAGTTCACAGTTTCACAGTGCAGAAGTCAGGGGTGCTTCTTTTCTTTAAAACATTCAACAGAAGACAAAATATTTATTTAATTGCTTTAAAGAAATAAAATAGCAGATTTCTTTTGTTCCACATTGTGCCGTTTTCCTGCATTTTAAATCAGCTTTAACTTTCTAACTTTAAACCTTCACAACCCGGACGTAGTTTAGATGATTATTATTATAAAAATCCTGGTATGTTCAGACTGGTCGTGGTTTTACAGAATGATGGTTGTTTTTTCCCCTCAAATTATTTCTTTCTCTCTCTGTCTCTCTCTTTGTTGACCTCTCGAAGGTCTCGGCCGCTGCAGAAATCACCTTTGATCGCCTTCATCCCGGTTTAAGTCTCTTCGTTTCTGATCATCCAGCCGCAGAGCTCGCCCTCCGCCTGCAACCAATCCCTCCTCAGATCACAGCAAACACTTCTCCGATAAAACAGCGGAGGAGAAGCCCTTTATAAAAAAAGTCTTCAAGGCCTCCGTCTTGTTTGGCTCATTGTCCTGGATTATGTCTCGATGAGTGCCGGTTACATCAGATCCTCGCTGTTTGAAAATGTTCTTACGGCCGCTGTTAAGCCTGTTTTAAACCCACCGAGCTCGCTGGGGTCGAGATTAATTTCTGGGAAAACACATTCATGAATCTGCGGCGCGATGAGACAAACACACACCAGGCTAATGAAGAAAAGATTTTCGAGGTATCGGGAGTGTGTAGTAACACACACGGTTCAGTGTGTGTGTGTTTGGTGGTTATTAGCAGGGATGAGTCACCTAAAAGCCTCCTGAGTGTTGCAGGCAGATGAACCCTTTTTTAAAGTTCAAAGAAAAAACTTGGTGACCTGGTTCAGAGGCTGAACAAGAAAAAACGGTTCACATGTGGGACTTTATTTTATTTAGTTTTTATCTTTGTTTCTGTCCATCACCACCAGAAAGGAATTCTGCAAATATCGATTCTTTCGATCAGTCTGTCTGTAGAAATAGTTTGGTCGGAGCAGCAGAACAGATGACACAACAAGAAAATATCAAGTCGTTCAGCTAAAACTGGCTCAGTTTTTGCTAAAATGCAAGGTGACGTCATCTGAGGTGGCTCGTATAATAATCACATTTCACATAAATTACACATCATAAAATCTCCTCTTGTAGTATTATGAACATCCGGGCAACATCCAGAGATTATTTCTTAATTAATAAACTCTTTTAGGGTGCTGTTTCTCCATCCGTCACCTCTTCTTTACTGTGAGGTGTAATGGTCAGCTTTCAGGCCTCGTACTGAGGACTGTAGATGTCCGCTGTTCAGATTTGTAGTTTATCTGAGGACATAAAGTTCAAGCAGGGTCTGCAGAAGTTCCCCGACTCTTCAGACAGAGCGGTTAACATGCTGATCTCATGTCTTCTTCTCGACCTGATGCATCCAAAGACATTATGAAACGCTAGTTAGGTAACGTTTTTCATCCAGAGTGCAGTGGAAAGACGAACCCCAGGGTGAGGGAATAATGTGCATGCCAACAGAAACAAAAGATGAAAAAAAGGACAGCTTTTATGCCGTTTCCCATGATGCTGTGTGAATTTTTCAGATCAGGTGTTTCTGCAGGGCAGACATGTTCTCGGTCTTAACGCGACGCTCGCTCGGTGCGTCAGAAGTCAACCTTCGCTCTGCCCGGCTGCAGAAACCTGACTGAGGCTGCTTTGCATTGCAGAACAGACGGAAGAGCCTCTGAGTAACGATACTCATGTCAAACTGTCTGCAGCAGCATCAGCGCCTCCTCAATGAATACACAAGCAGCCTTTCATGTTTCAGACCGAACAAAATATGCATTTGTGTACTTGTTTCTGTATGTGTGTGTGAATGTTTATTCAGATGTGTGTGCGCTCGGCTGCAGAAAGGTTTATGTGTTCGCTCGTGTGTTTGCAAGTTAATGTGCATTTTTATGTCACTGGAGAGAAAACAAGGCTCAGATTCAGCTTCAGTGGACAGAAAATCATCAGCACACGAACAGTACAGCAGGAACTGGACAGATTTAATGTTTTTATAGAAATAATCTTTAAATAGCTCACTGATTAGAAATAGACCAGATAACTGAGCTGGGAGCTAATAATAACCCTCCTGCTGGTAAGATATCAACTTACCTGGACTATGGAGTCAGATAGAAATGAATACTTTGAATGCATACTGGTTAAAAATAAACATATTTTATTGGGAGCCAATAGATAGATAGATAGATAGATAGATAGATAGATAGATGACTTTATTGATCCCTGGAGGAAAATTGAGTTGTCGTAGCAGCCAGGTACAATAAAATACAGTAAACATACTGGGAGATAACTTGCTGTAAACAAACAGAGATAACTGGTAGAAATCTACTTACCTAAACTAGAAATCCATTACAATCACTTACAGCTACATTTGATTTTACTTGACCTGACTTGAAAACATACTGGGTTTTAGTGGTTATACATTATAACCACTAGGAGCTGTAGATAAATATAATGCTAACTGGTTGGAAATCGACTTATATAAACTATGTAATTGTTAGAAATGAACACTGGAAGCACCCTAATTAAAAATAAACATAACGTACTTGAAGCTAGTTGATTTGAAATAAAATAATTGGAGTTAACTGAGTCTGAAATAATGTAAATACTATGAAAACGAAGCATGTTGTTTGCTCACTTTATATTTTCATTACAGTTGTGTTTAAAGCTGCAGCAGGTAGCAGAGTCTCTACCTGAACATTTAGGCCCCTCCCCCTGACCTCCCACATCCCCTCCCCCTCCACACAGGTATAATGAGAGCGCGACCGACCGGCCAGGTGAAAACACACACAGAGGATACACAGGTAAGAAACATGAGCAAACTCAGATATAACAGACTTTACAGTGACTTTAGTCTGACTGAACGTTAGCTAGACGTTTGGTGCTCAGTTCGTTAAACAGCCGAACTTTGTCAGCTCGTTTACATGCTAATGTTGTTAGCACCGTTAGCTGTTAGCTGAAACTAATAAAGTGTGAATCATATTAACTGAGCAGTGAACTTCTGAACATTTAGCTGTGAGAGCACAGACACACATCGAGATCAGGACCAACATCAAACCGATATGACTGTCTGGAAACTTCACAAAGAGATTTTTAACAACTTTCAGATAAAACCAAGCTAACTGTTAGCGTTAGCATTAGCCTCGGGAAGCTAACGTTAGCTCGGCTTCAACAGGAGATTCACCGCGGACTGTTTCTGTAACACGTCTTATTTTGTGGTTAGTTTTTACAGGAATTCAAACATAAATCAAACAGAGATAATTACCTGTCAGCAGAAATGTGTCTGACTCTCCATCAGTGTGAATCTTTCAGCTCTCTCCGGTGTTTCCTCTCGTTTAATCTCCGGCTCGGTCAGGTCTTTTTTCTTTAGCTTCTTTTCTTCTCTGCTCATCTTCTGTTTCTTCTCTCTCAGTATCAGCAGTAGTTGTCAGAGGAGGGAGGCTCACTTTTCTCTCTGCTGCTCCTCGTTGAGGAAACAAACCAGCTCGTGACCCCGCAGTGACCCGGAAGAGTTTGAGCGTCACCACGTCACGAGAGCTCCTACGCTGACCGGGACGAACGGTCAGACACTCCTCCTGCTCTGATTGGTTGTTCCTGACAAACTGTCAGACACTCCTCCTGCTCTGATTGGTTGTTTTGACCCGGGCACGGTGGATTTTAACAAATGGCTTTAGAGGCAGAAGGCAGTGGGTCAGAGGAGGCTGATTATTATCACAGATGATCTGTCTCAAAAATAGTTAATAAACGTTACGTAATGAACCTTTAATCTCCAAAGACGTTAAAGGTTTTTTGTCCTGAAACACCTCTCTTGGAGCGGTTTGTGTGTTTTTGTGTGCAGGTATGAATAGTTTACTGTGCTGTCAGCGGGTGCAGCACCCGAGGAGTGAAAGATGAAGCCGGCAGCCAAATGTGAGGAAGAATTGATCTTTTTTTTCCTGCGAGCAGCACTTTGGGAAGGAAAGAAAAAAAGGCCACTTACAGCTGAGCTTCATGAATAATGTTCAGACGATGTTAAATGAGGAGTCGGGCTGGCGGCGCTGCTGACCCTCCACTGCATCTTCATTCCTGTATGATACATAAACAACACGCCGAGCAGCCCGTCCATTTTTCATAAGTCTGCAGTCTCCGTTTGTTAAGGGTTGAAAAATGCATTTCAGTGTGCGACCCGGCAAACTTTAACCCCGCACACGCCGCCGTGCAGCCTGATGTGACGTTATTCACTGTAAAACTGGAGATGCTGGATGGTGAAAGAGAACAGATGGATGAAACGTATGCTGAGATGGGAAAACCTTTAAATTCATGTTGTAGAGAGGAAAAACAAGTGAAATCACATCCATGAAATGTTCATGCCTCTTTAAACATCTTTTTATCCTTTGATTCATAAATCAGATGTCAGCGATCTCATTTAGTTTGCAGCTTTGTTTCTGTTTACCAGCATGAATACGTTATTTTACAAATACTGAAGCTTTCTTTCAGTCTGTCTGTAGAAATGGTTTGGTCGGAGTGATGGCAGCGTGTTGTGTTTGCACAGCAGAACGGATGATCCTGCATGAAACTGTAAAGTCGTCCTGCTAAAATAGATGTAAATGTAAATCAATTTTTGCAAAAACGTTACGTGATGTCATCTAAAACCCCGTCAGGTGGCTCGTCAAATCCATTGTAGTGATGAAGGATAAAATGAACTTTTCTGTGTTTTAAAATCCCGTCTTGTGGTGTTTTGAACATCTGGGTGTGTCAAACTGATGAATGGACTTAAACTGGACTTTGTGGGTTGTATTTCTTCACCTCAGCTGATTTTAAAATGTTGACATTGAGTTAAGCATCGTTAAAAACAGTCTGACTGTATATCTACTTAGAAAATCTTTCCTAAATGTTCTGGATGTTTGGGCAGTCGTGAATGGTGCAGAGAATATTAGATTGGATGAGATTCATTTAATTCAGAATACAGTGAATTTATAGGAGTTCTTCTTGGTGGTTTTAAAATAACCAAATCAAACCACAGTGTGTATAAATATTCCTGATGTACATTTTACACATAAAGATTCATTCTGCAGAGTTTTTTGTGTATTTTTACACATTTTACTTTGACTGCAGGCTGTGGGGAGATAAGAGAAAGACATCAGCATCTCCTAAAAAGCCCTGATTGATTGATTTATTAGTTGATTGAACATTTATTAACAACAATTCTGATCAGTAATTAATAATTCTCTTTAAAACGTTAACCGGTTCCAGCTTAAACCTGACCTATGAATGGAGACCTTGAGATGAAAGTTATTGGAAAAGCTCCGACCTTCATAATGCTGTTTTTGTTGGAGAGTTTAACTCTGCAGAGGGTTAAAGGTTTCGCCTCTGAGCTGCTTTACTTTTGAATTATCCTCCAAATACTTTCACAGGCCAGGAAACTTTGTGAAACTCTGCTCGACGCTCAGACTTGACTTTTTATTAAACGCCGCTCACACAAAACGTATTATCACCTCCCTCACGCAGGTTTAGCAGCGGCGTGTTCCCAAGTCTCGCTCAGCCCAAGGCTTCACGAGTCCTTCAGCCTGCCTCCGTTTACATCCGAAAGGGATGAAAGCCTCCAGCTGCTCAGCCTCCTGCAGAGAGGAGCTCATTCTCACAGATCTGCACAGCCTGCGGAGTCTATACCATAATTTGTTCATCGCTCTGTTCAGTCAAACTTCCTCCACCTGTCTCTGCCGCCTCCCGATGTACAGAAAGCGTTACAGGCTTTGACAAACTTCGGTGGTTCTCATGTTTGAGAAGTTAGGTGGTTTGAAATTTTTCTCCCAAAGCGTTGCCGCCTCGTTTCCTCCCCTCCGTCCTCTTTACGTTCACAGAAAACGAGCTCACTTCTGTTCTCAGAGGGTAAAGATTTTCTTTTTTTCGTCCATTTTCTGGTGGTTTTATAAACAGACAGCGACACGTCTGCAGCTTTCAAGGACGCCGAGAGTGACGAAACTTACAAAAACACACAGATGGTCATGAAAACCTCGACACATGCTGCTGCTTTAAACTCCGACTGTGACCCATCTTTTCCTTCTTCGTTGTTGAATTTCCACCAGTTGAATGAATTTTTTGTGGTCGTCGGGGAAAGACTGGAGGAGGATGTAAGGTCGGACGTGGCTCAGGAGGTGAAGTAGGTCCAGCTCGTTCTGACCACATGTTGAAGTGTCTGTCGGCAAAAACACTTTGAGCTTTTGGACATTTATTACAGCGCCACCATCTGGACATTTGTGCTTGTTGTTTCTTGTGAAGCACTTTGGCCAAGTTTTAATGTTTAAAGCTCCATTTTACTCCAGCTCAGAGGAATTTGAGCTGTAGAGACATACAACAAGTAATAATTAATTTGAATTTGTTAATCATTTTAACCAGCAGATTGATCAATCGCTCTAAAATTAAATAGTGATAAATTAAATTAAATTGATAAATCCTAAATCCTAAGTTGTTCCAACCACAATATTAATACAGATGTTTTTATTGTCATGTAGTTAATAATAATAATAATAACAGTTATTATTATTATTATTATTATTCATCCAGCCATCCATCCAAACCTGCGTGTCCTGAGCACACACAGGGGTTAGGGGTTAATTATTATTATTATTATTATTATTAATAAAAGTGTTAAGCTAACAATCCTTTTTAACATGAAGTTAGATTTTCTTCAGTAGTTTTTAGCTTCAGGTCACGTCGTAGCTTTAAAGATGAATGAGAAGCAAAAACCTTGTAAAGCACTCTGAATAAATAAAATGCAGGGGGTTCGATCCCAACCCACGGCTCTTTGCTGCATATCATCCCCTCATCCCTTCTCCCTGCGACTGACTGGCGACCAGTCCAGGGGTGTGCCCATGCCTTTCAAGCCCAGTGACAGCGGGGATGGCTCCAACACCCCACGACCCTGTGAGACAGGATAAGTGGTATAGAAAATGGATGGATGGATGGATTGATGGAATAAGAAAGGGCATGACCTTAAGTACTTTCCATCACTGATACAGCCATCTTACGGGCTCATCGTCTAAATCTGAAGTTTGAGGTGTGAGATCAGAGTTCACTTATTAACTTTAGCTTCGACAGACCGTTTCTGTTCCTGCGGGTGGATAAACTAATCTCACTGTTTCAACAAAGCCTCAGAACGAACGCTGAGACATGAAGTGTTTTTATCTCAGACAGTGTAAAACTGTAAAAACTCTGCAGAAATCGATAAGAGGTGATATGATATAAATGTTAAATGAATAAATGATCATTTCTTCTGCGAGCTCGCCCTCGTCAGTTTCAGGGTCACAGCATGGCGTTCGGCATTATTAATGTCATTTGAAGTGCTGACCTCAGTCTGTGTGCACACCTTTTTTAATCCACATTTCATTTTCCAAACACCATAAAAAGACTTCATGAGGACGAACCTTGATCCGCCCTGCAGCCCGCCCACGCTGCGAAGAAACGGCGGCAATGTTTCGTGAAGAGAAATACAAATATCTGTGACCACCTGCAGCCTCTGACTCGTGGTGAGGATCGACCTTTAACCCCAATTTGTCTCCGACAACGATCTTTGTGCCCAACGTGGAGCTGCTGAGGATGCCGAGCGCTTCCTTTGTGTCACATTTTCATTTCTGACTGTATTTTAAACATCATCAGACACTTATTTTTTTATTTCTGGGTGCTTCTGGCCTTTTAAAAAAATATATTTTCAGATTATTGTACGACTTAATTCTTAAATCTTTGACGTATTTCAATCATGAGTTTCAGATATGTAAAGTCTTGATGTGATGAAAAAATTCAGCACATTTGAAGCAAAAATTAAATTAAGTTTGGATCTGAATTTACATTTACGAGCAAAAAATGTGACCTGCTGTCATGTTTTTATAGTTATAGCTTGGCGAGAGATGTGACAAAATGGGATTACAGTTTGTGTTTAAGAGCTTTTCATTGATCCAGAATCCAGTATCGATTCCACTAATTGAATCCCAATGCTTCCAAACATCTGTCTGATTCTTAAATAAGTTTAACTTTCAAGATGATCTAGTGGATAAAGCGATAAACAACTAAAATTCATAGATGTCAGTTTTTATTGCAGCTTTTTTAAAGTTGACACACAGCTCCAACCTGAAATACAGCAGCAGAACTTAAAGATTGATTAAATATCTAACAAAATATTGATGTTATGAATGAGTTTGATGTGATGATCAAAAAGAGTCGATGCTTTTATTTCTTCCACATTTGACCTCTGCAGCTCACTTTATTCTGGCACCAGCAGATAAACTCATTGAACTTGTACTAAGGACATTCATTTATCATTTAAACTTTATTTTTTATTTTTTCTTGTTTTAAATTTCATCCATATTTTGGTTCTTGTTTTATTGTAAAGCACTTTGTGTGAAAGGTGCTATATAAACAAAGTTATTCCTATTATTGTAAATGTATTACATTATTTTATATATTTAGCATTAATTCTCAGTATGTGCTTTATTTATTCAGACTCTTATTGCAACTTTTTGTTGTTGTTGACACATCTGAGAATCAGTGCATGTTGACCTGAAAACTACCTGAAGATAGAGACTCGATATAAGTAGCTTCATAAACAAGCTTGAGCCGGCTGGGAGCGAGTTTGTGGGTGTGGACATGAAGTGGGAGGTCTTTCATTGAAAGGCAGACTTTTTGGCCTGGTGAATATGTGGGTGCTGGGCAGCAGTGTCGGTCAGCTGCTGACTTCATGCAGGCCTGCCCCCGGAGGAGCATCTGTTACGCGCAGCAGCCGTGGTTGACGGAGGTCTGTGAGGAGAAACAAGACAGAGCACAAGCAGCATCCCACCCTTTGATTTTCCCCTTTTGCCAGATTATGTATGGGTTATGTTGTTTCAGCCATGGATAACCTAAAATGATGGGATGTTGAGCACACTCAAACACATGAATTGACATGGTCTCTAAATGACATGAGTCTATGGTCATGGTAATAGGAACAGTCTTGTGTGTAACTCTGCTTAATAGTCTTCCATCTAGTGACCTAGCAGTGATGGGCTGACTGAGAGCCAGAGTCTTAATGCCCAAGTCTTTCACTAGGTCTCTATCTATAAGGCTCTCGGCAGCCCCAGAGTCAATTAGGTGCTTTTACTGGAGTAGTATTACCATTATTGAGCAGAGTTACCGAGGTCAGAGTCCTTTGAGGGGTGTTCGCCGTCGGATAAGGACTCACCCAGGCGCTCCTCAAGCCCGGTGAGCCTTGGCCTTTTAACGGGCAAGAGCTCACTCGATGCCCTGGCTGCCCGCAATAGAAGCAGGCCCCCTCCTTAAGACGCCGTTGACGCTCCTCTGGAGCCAGTTTGGTACAGCCCAGCAGCTGTATGGTTTCCTCCCGGGCTGGAGGAGGCGCTCGACTCACCAGTGTGACCGGCGAAGCAGAAGAGGAACGGCGAAATTCCCTGTAGCCCCACGGCGCCCCCTGTGGCTCGGAAGACCTCCTGCCTCCCTCTCCTGGAGATGGTTATCTACTCGAACCGCCAGGTCCACCAGGTCCTCGAGAGGTCCTCGCATGGGGAGCCAGCTGGTCCTTTATGCCTTCATCAAGGCCGTTGATGAAGGCATCTATGATGGCCGGGGGGTTCCTGTCAGCCGCCAACGTGCAGAACTCAGTAACATAGTCTATCACTCGTCTGGACCGCTGCCTCAGCCTCAACAGCGCTCGGGAAGCCTCCAGAGCCGGCGACGAGTTGTCAAACATTCTGGATAAAGTCTGTGAAAAGAGCCTGACATCTTGGCAGACTGCCGCACCCTGAGCCCACTCCGCTGTCTGCCGCCCTTCCCGTCAGGTGGGAAACCATAAACGCGACCTGCACTTGATTAGAGTTGAAAGCGGTTGCATCGTTCTTAAAATGCAGGTTGCATTGGACGAGGAAAGAGCGGCACTCACCAGATTTTCCAGAAAACTTCTCTGGCGGGGCTGGGCGGACGGGGCGCGACATGGTCGAGGCTGGACTGGTGGCGTGGATGGCTGCTCTGGCTCTGGCGTGGCTGGTTGAGGTGAGGCAATTTCTCCCAGACGAGTGACGACGAGCTGCAGCTTGACACAAGATGAAGACAGGAACATGAACACTTGAATAAATGCAGATTATATATCCACATGAGGTAATGGGGAACTAGGTGGAGGCAATCAGGGCGGGGCAGACAACCACAAACGCGGGAGGGAACACACAGTGACAGGAAGTAAAGGAACCTGGAACGAGAGGAGAGTTAGGGATTTCAAAATAAAACATGACAAGCCAGAACAGGAAACAGAAACATGACAGAAACTTAACAGGCATGACGAGACATCACACTGTCATCACCTTCATTATTTTTTTGTATTTTTGTGTCTGGCAGTTGAACTCCAGAGTCATGATATCACATTGACTGTATTCACAAAACTTCAAAAAGTCCAATCGTCTCATCTGAAGCACATTTCTTTCTTCCTCTCTCCTCCTCTTCATCACTGAAGTGACTCTCTGACAGATACAAACTCACATTAACGTCGGTCGACTCTGATGAGTCCTGAGTGAGGCAGCAGATCCAATGCAGGAAAGAAAAGTTGTTAGTTCGTCGCTCGTCAGTGAAGTCTGTACTTCCAGTTAATTAAACCAAGCAGTTCATTACACACACTGTGTGTGTGTGTGTGTAAAGCGTTGCGTGCACGTACAGGTCAGTATCTCAGCTCAGACAGGAAAATGAGACGTGGGAGGAGGGAGAGCAGAAAATATTTCTCCCCGACTGTGGAAATGAAGCTTTCCAACTGTAAAATTAAATCTTCTGCACGGGAACATAGTTTGTAAAAGCCAACAAACAAAAACAAATGAGAGCGTTGTTTGAGATGAGATTCATTACTAACTAGCCGAGTGTGGGAGCTCCACAAAGTCATTAACGTTCCTCGCAGATGAGATTCGCTCCAACTTATTATTGTATTTTTAGCAGCGAGACGGCAACAGGACGATCTGACAGGGACGGACAGACGGACACAGTTTGTGCATTTAATCAAATGGTGGTGAAAGTGTGACATTAGTGATGTTAGATGAATATATCTGTGATTGGCTGAGTCAGTTTTTTATTCTCCCTTTGGGCGCCAAGTTGACCTCCTGGGAAGTGCCGTGTTCAGATCTGACCAGAAAACATTATAAATGATGTTTTTACGTGATTATGGTTGTAATATATCAGCTGTATATCACAACACTGCTAACAAACATTTAGTCAGCCTGTTGATGAACCATGATGATAAAAACTTTCACTACAGACTCTATAAAAGAGGATAACATACAATGTTATCAGAAACACATGAAAAAGCTTTACATTTTAAATTCGTGATCTTATGACTGAAAGATCAGCTCTAAACAAAACATTTCTTTGGTTTTGGGAAACGGAGGTGATTCGATTCACCTGATAAACTTCGCTGGTTCAGCACGTCTGTCCAGGAGTTAGCCGGGAGGTTGAACGTAGAAAAGTACGGACTGCAGGCACGATTAGGAGACGATTTGGCGTTCTGAAATATTTTTAAATCACCTTTTAAAGGGAGAAAGGAAGAAGTCGGGGATTATCTTACTGTTCATTCGCTAACAGAGGAAATTTTATTCTCTTTTGCTGCTTTTCCATGATTGTTTACCAAAAGTGTCATATGGGGAGTGTAAAACAGCAAAAGTTTATTTGCAGTTAAGAGATATCATATTAGCTGTATCACTGAAGAGATGAAGTACAGGTCCATTTCACCCGTTGGACGTTCGCTCGATTGTTTGAACTTGTGTACTGACAAATGTTGTTGTCACACTTTCTGATGTTTCATTGAGAGTCTTAAATATCTGCTTCCTCTATGAAAACACTACAGAATTATTAATTAGGTATGGCAGTAACTTATAATTTGGCTAACTTAACTTCACACTTCAAATAAATATCATATAAACATTTAATAAACGGTCTATAACACATAATGATGTAGTTGTAAGTAGATTTAAGGACAGTTATAAAGGTTTATTGGTATGAAATATCTGTTAATGAAGACATAAATCCATCTGTTATCTGTTAAGCAGTTCGTCAGTAAATAATTGGAGGTCATTCAGCTCGTCTTCATCTAAATCTGAGTTTTACTGAACTGTTGGTCTTCGTCCTCTCGCTGTGTCGACTCTTGGCGGTGTTTCTGACTTTCCTCCAGCTTTATGAGTCCTGAAATGGCCTCTCTGTCTCTCCGTCAGACGTCCTTTCTGCGCCGCCTGTCTGAATTTATGGCAGATGTCTTGTTTGTCCATGCAGCCGTCGCAGGTCAGCTGATAAACGTCGGTGTGTTTAAAGTGTCGCTCGGCTCTTTGACATCCATCGTCTGAAGCTTTCTGTGGGAATTTACAGAGAAGAAGCAGCGACACGTGAGCTCTGCGGTATCGTGTCGTATTTAACATGCAGTCCGTCTTCTCCTCCTTTCTGTGAGAGTCTGGTAGACATTAATCTGTTTCACTGATAAGAAAGACGACCATAGTTTCAGGATATTTTTAGGATGTTTAGTAAAGAAAGTCTTCTCCCTTATTTTTCTCCAACATGTTTGTGTTTCTGTCTCAAACCACACTGACTCTAAATGAGTCAACTTTTCTTTTATTTCCTGAGAGATGGTTGCTGAACACAAACCACACTAAGAAATTGACATTTTTCTTTTCACATCATTTAAGTTTTGTCTTCTGAAAGCTGTTTTTCCAACATTTGCTCAGGACATTATGATAAAACACGTTATCTCCTTCATAAATAACCTTTACAGTATCACGCTTTGTCTCGATGTGACATCTATGTGGTTGATTTCAGGGTACGAACACCATCGTAAGATTAGATTGACTTTAATGAGACATTTCCACGTGTAACAGGACCTCTGTGAGAGCTAACACTGCTGTCATTCAAACGACTGAGGATCTAAGAGGTTTGATAATCAGGTTTAACGGCAAAATATTCAGAAAATGAAATGTGAGAGATGAAATGTGACGCCACCAGACACAATACAAGATCTTTGTGTCCGCAGTACGATGCTGGATTACACCGTAATACTGTCATAATCTATAACTAATTTAAATAATGAAATAATGACATTACACTCTCTTTTACTACCCGAATTCATGAATACTTAAAGGTGGATCAGCTGGTTAAAGAAGAGAATTTATTTCATTTATTTAATTTAATTTTTGTATCCAGATTTTCCAGTTTCCACTTTTATCTCTGTATCGTGATTATAATGTTGAAATATAAAATAATTTAATTTTTACGATCCTGTGTGAGTTTTTCATGTCTGTGCAGTGTTTTTGTGTCTGACAGGCCTTTAAATGCATTCATCTGTTAAAACCTCCTGGATCATATTTTGTTGGCTCATTCGTTCCTTAAACAACAAACCAACGCAGCCTCCTGCTTTGTTTTAACGCTGTGCAGCGTCTAAAACCCACCGAGAGGTTCGTGGTATTTAACATCATCAGGCTACAGCTGCTGTAGAAAGAGTCGTAAACCAGCAGCAGGTCGGTTCAGACAAAAAGCCACGAACGCTGCTGTTTCTCTGTGAAACGTCTTTAAATCGCCTTCAGAGGAAATGTGCAGGAAACGTGCGGTGATGTAATGCAGCGCTGGTGGGAAAGGTGAAGGTGACTAATTGCTCCCTGTGATGGATCGTCTCTTAAAGAAAGTCTCTAAAGAAAGTCGGGTCTCAGCAGATGGATTTTCATAGAAATAAATTGAAACCAATGGCTGCCTGGGAGCAGGAGCATTAATCTAGATAGTATGATTTGTGTAACGGTCATTAGTAATGTAAAGTACACGTGGGTTGTAATAAAAATATTCAAAAGGACGCAGTCCGACAGTCTTCAGCAGCTTAAGGCGACTGTCGGGAGATTAAGAGATGCTTCGGTTTTCTCTCCCCGAGAAGAAGAGACAGAAAATGTTTGGTGGTTTGGTTGGTTTATTTCTGCTCTGTCTCTTGTGTCTTTATATTTTCACATGGCAGAAACAGGACGGAGGTCAGAGAGGATGATAGATGATGGAGAGTTCAGATATCTGCAGGTTTGTTCGCCGCAGGTTAGCGAACAGACGGCCGAGTTTCACGTCCAGGCGGCGGGTTTCCTGATTACAGATAAGCGAGGCGAGTCATGCTGACGGGTCGGTGTGATTTAGAGGCGACCTCAGCAGCAGAGGAGTTCGGCTCTGGGAGCTGAAGTACTCTTCATCCAGAGACAGATTCACCGGAGCCAAAGGTCGCTCTCACACTCAGGATGGAGAGTATTTCTTTATTTGGATATTAGAGCCTGAACGTCCGGGAGACCTTCTTTAAACGGCTGCCATGAAGAGACGGTGTACTTACAGCAACACCCGACTACCCATAATTCACCTGACAGACCTGTAACACTTCCTGTCTTCATTCAAGCCCAAACAAAACAAAGGATTATGGGTAAGCCTGCAGCTAAAGATAAATTACATCATCAATTTGTTCTTTAATCATTCAGTCAATCATTTAGTCTTTAAAACTTCTTCTTCTCAGAAAGTTGAAGCCTTCAAACAGCACAAAATCAAAGAGATTCAGTTTACTTTAATTAAGAAGTATAATTAATTCACTATTAAAATAAAAAAAATCTGAAAAATCTGTTTGTCGTTTTTAGTGTAAAAGGCCAGTAAATATTCAGATTTTATAATAATATTCAGACATCATGTTTCCTTCAGCTTTTTATTGTAATTGTATTTTATTCATTACACTTCTAAATTTCATTTTAATGATGTCACCTGCCCACACATAAAGGTGTGAGTGACGTGTTTTTAATGCCAAATGAACTTCATCCTGGTTGAAGTTATTTTTATTATTTCAAGAGAAAACAACCATGATTTCATTTAATATTTAGACATTTTATTCAAGACACACAAGAAGTTTCCATCCTCATTTTTTTGGAAAGTCTTATTACAAAAAAAACAAAAAAAACAAAAGAAAAACAGACATTTAAAGTTTTTAATAATGAATAAAACTTAAATCTTTCCATTAAGTTAATGTGCATGAACACTAAAAGATGAATCAATAAATTGTCACGACTTCATTGAATGCTACAAAAATACAAATAAATAATTTCTAATTTTCCAGTGTTTCCAAGTAAGTCAAGAGCTTTATTTGTTGTAAATTGATGAAGACAACATGCAGGATATTAGCATGGGAAAACATAAAATCAATAATAAAGTCATTAAATATAATAAATATTAATATCATAAAGCTTGCTGATAAACTGAGTGTATGCTATGTTGTGGGACAGATTATTTCAAAGTGTTAAAGGTGTTTAATCTGAATTAAAAGTAAAACTGAACATATTTCTCAGTTTATCAGAGATCTTCTGTCGGCGTGTTCGAATGGAGCCGTCTGATTGGTTGATTGATGTTGACCATCGGCCGGGAAGATGAGTGACGGTATTCCAATAATGAAAACCATCAACAGGCAGCCAGCTCGTCTCTGACTCATGACGCGTGTTTTAAAAGCTTTTCTGCTCACAGAAGAGAGAAGAAACCAATCAGTCATTGATGTTTTGAGGACACGTTGATGTTGAAACAGCCGGTTTTCCTCGTCAGGCCTCGCTGATAAAATGATTTTTAACCTTTGTTTGTGTGGAAACCTGGACTTCTTTATACCATTAAAAGTATGCAAACATTTCTGATTTCAGGATTTCCTAAAGAAGCGCCCAGCTCCTTTGTTGTAGTAAAAGTACAAATACAACAATGTAAAAATACTCACACAAATAAAAGTCCTGCATTCAAAATCCCACATTACTAAAAGTACACCAGTATCAGCAAAATAAAACTTTTAATTCTTGAAAACAGAAATTGGACGATTGGGAAAATTAATATTTGATCAGAATATTTGTGCCTTAGTTTCATTTAAATAAAAACACTGCAGACACATATGAAACTGTACTGACTGATCACTGATATTATTGATTATTTCCTGTTTCATGTCAGAAAAGATGTTTTTTTACGTATGATCACAGGACAGCTCGCTCAGACCGATGAATGTCTGATTTATACCGTAACCAAAACTATTTTATGTGTTTAAATATGTAGAACCTTTACAATTTTAAAAGCAAATGTTGAAATAAATATATCTATTCAAGTAGTTTCTTCTCTCATATTGGTTTGAGTTTTTGTGGACCTGATGTGCAAAAATAGATATTTGAACCTGTGCATTTTTTTAATCGAATAATCGAAGGTCATTTTGTGAAATCAGGAAAAACAGTCCTCGGCATGTCTTCATATATTTTGTACTTGGTGTGCTGTTTTCCTGGCAGCTGATGGACTGAAACATATTTTCGATGTATAATTGTGATAATTAACGGTGAACTCTGCTCAGATGAGTCCCCTCAACCATAAATGTGCTACCTGCGACCTTTGAGCCCTCCTCTTTAAATGATGGCAACAAAAATAATAAATGGGTTTTAAATAAACCAATTAACGGTTAGAGCAGCGAACGTAATGAAAAATGTGTTTATTAGAATAACCAATTATCATGTAATGTCTAACCAGGCTTTCCAGGCCCACACAGTCTGCTCGGCTGTGGCAGGCAGCCAGCCTCGCTCTGGAAGTCACTTTCCTCTAAATTATCTGATGAAACAGTTAAAGTGGTGCTGGGAGTTTGGGACTTATCAGCTACTGTGGTAGACAAAAATGTTTTTGTCCCGCCTGCAAAAAAACCTTCAGATTTACTCCATCAAAAGTTTGACCCTGAACTCCACAAACAAAAAAAGTGTTCAGACTTTGGTAACGATGCCTATGGGTCCCCTGAGTGGCCAAAATTACTGCTGAACAGCTTGAAGATCTGCGATCCAAAATGAGAAACGCCTGGAGAATAAAAGTGAAGTTTCCGGGCCTCGTTAAGAGATGAGAGGCGACGGCGGAGCTTCATTAGAGAGTAACCTGCCTCCGTCAGTCGATGTTTGAAGAACGGTGACTTTGTCTAACATTTCCTGTCACGGGGATCCTCACATCACCCCTCTCTGATAGGCCTCCCATCGGCGGCGTTGTAAAAAAGGCAGACGCTTGAATATTTCTCTCCTCTCAGATGTGAACAGCTCTCTGGTGGCCCACTCAGGAACGAGCAGAGTTTTAACAGTCAGGTATTTTCACGGCCGTGTGGGAGAAACACCTCCGTAATGAGCTGGAACAGATCATCAACCATTTTTTTTTTTTTTTTTTTTTAACGGCAGCATGTGGCGGTGGCTTTGTCTTATTTTGGCTTTTCATTTCTTGTCTCATCTCATTGTTTCGGTGTGACTTGTGTCGGAGATCCTTCAAACATTATAGTTTGAGCTTTCACACTCACCAAGATCTTTGACAGACGAGTCTTCAGCTGTCGGGTCAGTTTTAAAGTATTTGCTGGAGAACTAAAAATAAATAATAAACTTGGTTATCAAATAAAATATAGACCAAAAATATAAACAATACAACTAAATTTGATATATAACTAAAGATAATAAACAGTTTTATATGGAAATACTGTTTTCTTTACAGATTTCTGGGCTTCTTCTTCTGGGAATATTTAAGATAGAAAATGTCCACTTGAATTAAGAGCAAATACAAGAAATAACAAGGAGAAATAAGCGTTATTCTGTATTTATAATGTCGTATGAGGATAGAAACATCACAAGCGAACATTATTGGAAATCCTTCTGATAGAAATGAGAAAAGTTAATTAAATGATCTGACTCATTTCAAATTGCACTTTCATCCTGTACCTCATTCTTTTAGTTGGGCTTTACTTTACTTTTCCTTGACTGATTTATTTGGTTTCTTTGGAAACTTTGCCGTGACTGAATCAAATTGAGTTTTTTCTGTTGATATTGAAATGGCCTGATGAAATGCCTGCAGTATGAAACATGTTCAAAAACAACCTGGAAATAAAGACAGTGTGTAGGAAAAGCCTCCGTCACAGGCACACAGCAGGTTTGCCTCCGATGTGACGGATGGCCGGGCGTCACAGCAGCTGTTCGGACAGATGTTTGTCTCCTGCTGCCCGCCGCCCGGATCTGGAGGCCGGACGCCTTCGATCCAGCAGCTGACACAGTTCGCGGTGCAGAAAGAGAACGTTGGGCCTGACAAATCCTCACAGAGCTCAACTATAACTACTAACAAACAGCCAGCAGGCGAGTTACTGCAGGAAATAACACACACATACTGCAGAGCTTCACCACAGAGATCCACAGGGACGCATGAAAAACATCACAACTCACCGCAAATACTGCAGAGTGAGACATGCATGTATTACTACACTGTAAAACACAACCAGAAAGTACCACAGGATGTAAACAAAGACACACTGCAGGAAGTACTAACAAAAACTAAAGTACCTAAAAACAACTTTCATTTAAATAAGTCATATTGCACATATTGTCTTTATTTTACATTCTTTATATGGATGGATAGATAGATGTACTTTATTGATTACATGAGGGAAATTGTTTGCAATAAATAATACAAGAAGGATAATTAATGAAAAGCACAATCACAGATCTGCAGAATATCAATAAAAAAAGAAATAAATATAAATATGAAAAATAAAGAGCAGAATTGCAGATCTGTAGAAAAAAGTCCCAGACTATAATATAAAAAAATATCACTAATTAAGAACAGGTGAGCAAACGTGGCAGTGAATTATATAAATATATGTTTAATTTTAACAGCATGTACAACATGTACTGCTGATACTACTGTCTATAATATTTATATTTCCTTTATGCTTCTGACTTGAGGTTCTTGCTTTTTGGAAAGTAGATTTTTTTCATGATGAGGACATTTTGGAAAGTGGAGACATATTTTTGATTTATTTGGATGTTTGGACACTTCTGTTCTTGTTGTTCTGTGGTTGTATCTTCAAAGTATTAAATAGTTTGTAGGTTTATGTTGATGTTTGGGTCAGACGTGCAGTAGTAATTAATGTAATTCATGATGTACATTGCAGCGTTTTTGGTGCAGCTTGTTCGTTTCTGGAGTTTCATTGATGCTCTCTCTGGGTCTGCCGCTTTATTTATTCTCAAAATTGGAAAAAAACAAAACAAAACAACAGTTCCGAGGTCGTAAAACCCGACGCCTACACAACCTCGTACAGCTTTCATATCCAGAAGAGAGAACGAGGAGCTTTAAAACTACAGAGACGAGTCATTAGCACGCCCTGATGAGCTCCCTCTCTTTGAAAATGAACAAATTCATTTTTTTCTCCCTCCACCACCTCGAACAGGGAAACGTGAGCTGGCCCTGATCCTCCATCGAGTCCCCGCTGGAATAATTTGGTGCCTTTTAAACCCAATAATGGTCATCAAAGACTTCATGTGCACCGTCCACTGCCAGGAACCACGAGTGGAGTGAAGAGACTGGGAGAAAACAAGGCAGGAGCATAAAACATCAAATATTCAGCGTTATCTGAGCTGGAGCCCAGGGGTTTTTACTGCCAACGCTGCTCAGACGAGACCCAGCGGGACAGAACCGGCCCCAAAACGACCATAAAGCTTTGGTCTGCTTCCAACCGAACCCTCAACACTTTCCCGTTTTGCAGCAAAGAGGAAGGTTTATTTGCGCTGATGGGCTCTCTGTGTCGTTACAATTAGACTTCTGAATCTCTCGGCGGGTCTCAAACTGATCTAAAGGAGTGAAGTTCACTCTGAGAAGGTGGAAAAACTTTGGATTCCAGCGAGGAAAGAGATAAAACTAAAGCTGGATTTTTAAAAAATCTTCTAACAGAGACACTTTGCTGATGCTCGAGAGAGAAATGTAGTTTTTTTATATAGAATAGGTGACTTCTTAATCTAGTTCTGAGTTCATTTATTTATGATTTGGTTATGTAGCTTATGTAGCTTTTCCTCTGTGTCATCTTGGAAAAACTAAAAGAAATCCACAATCTCCACCTTCAAACACTCCCACAGAAACCAGAAAACATTTAGACTTAATGTCAGTTTTTAAAATGTTGTCCTGGTTTATGTAATATTTTTGGTGTCATTACCTGTTAGATGTTTTGTTCTTCATTGGTGGAGATGATGTAAAATGTTTAAAGGAAACTTTGACATGAATCTTTAAATGATGATCTCTTTGGAGTAAAGTTAAAGATATTTAACGGACTGTGTTTTTATGGCTGCGTCGAACCGTCAGATGGAAATATTTCAGATGTTGTGTTCAACATTGTGTTGTGTTGTGTTCAGTTTTAACACATTCGTCCAATCTAAAGTTTGTTGAGTTTGACGGATCTGACAGGATCAAAGAGGTCAATATGTGAATAGTTTTATTTGTCCTGGATGAATCAGTGATATAATGGAGCGATAAAAGCTTGGTGGTCGGGCGGTAAAACAGCAGAGAGCTGAAGACTCGATGTGGTTTTCAGGAGATTTAGATTTAAGGGAAAGTCAGAGTGAAAATGAAAGTAAAGCAGCTGCTCTCCAGTTCTGCACATTATGAGCTGTAAATCAAACGTATAGATTTAATCACACACATAAACAAGGTCGAGCTGTAAAGATTCACAGTCTCTTGTGAAAACACAGAAATGAAGTCGGACTATGAATGTTTATATGTTTAATGTTTATATCGATGGTTTTAATATTCACCTTTCAATAAAATCCATTTCAGTACGAGCGACACTGACTTCAGAGTCAGAGAAGTGATAAATGAATCTGATAAAGGGTCAATAAAAACTGAACAAAGGCACAATTATTTCACGACAGCTGAAAACAGGAGTTCGTATGTTTGAGACAGACGTGCTGGAGCTGCCTGTTACTCTTTATAATCAATAAAATCACTGATGATTTTAGGACACTCAAATATTGAGTTTTATACATAAAAAATACACAAAGGTCAGATCACATTAATTTTACATTTCATCATAAAAAAAATGTGTTTTTAAAGAAACTCTTGACAGAAGCTTGAAGTTTTTTAAAGCAAAACTTTTTCCAAAAAAGAAAATCGTCTCTTTGGCTTCCCTTCAGCTCCTCCTCCTCCTCCTCTGCAGCCTTCGTCCCGAGTTTTAAAAAAGCAGCCTGCTAATGTTTCAGCTGCTTCTTCTGCCGGCGGAAAGTTGTGTTTAATACAAATGGGAGATTAACAAAAGGAAATCTTATATTTCCTTTCCTCCTCCTCCTCCTCTGTCTTTTTCTTCTCTCTCATGGTTGTCCTCGCCTTCGTTGTTTTCTCAGTTTGTGTTCCTGCCTTCCGGCTCCGGGTTACATCAGGTGAGATCGATATCAGCTCTGAAAGCCGAGTGCAGGTACGAAGTGGAGAAACAAAACAAGACTCGGCCGATTTAAGAGGAATCGGCTTGTTCTCGAGAAGAAGGATCTCCTGATGCAATTTCATATCATGTTGGACCATTTTTATTATTTTTATCACCACAGAAAACTTCTTCAGAGCAGCTTTCAGAGTAGAAAGGTGACTTCATGATCTACTTGTGAGTTCATTTAGATTTTTTGCACAGATATTTGTTCCATTTCTTTTACTTTTGGCCGACTTTCTC
This sequence comes from Scortum barcoo, assembly GCA_023238725.1. Classification (NCBI taxonomy): domain Eukaryota; kingdom Metazoa; phylum Chordata; class Actinopteri; order Centrarchiformes; family Terapontidae; genus Scortum; species Scortum barcoo. Next base: position 1,205,296 of record CM041542.1, read on the forward strand.
TGGTCCATCTTAGAAAAACCAAAAGAAGAAGCACACGAGGAGTGTTTTTACATTCATTCATAGAGTCTGAGCTGTACGATGGAAGGGAAACCTTGAAAAGAGGAATGAGAGGAGATCGAACTGATGGTCTCATAAAAGCATCATTGTACCTGAGAGAAGAGAAAATGAATTTACACAAGAGATTCAGGCTGTATGTGATGACGAGAAACAGATAGTGTGTTCATCGAGGCTGAAATTGTTTACTGTTGTGTAATCTGCCTGATTCTTCAAAAATGTTGGAAAATAATGAATGTTTCTCACCAACATCACAGCTTCTTGTGCTGTTGTGTCTGAGCACAGGCGATGGAGACGCTGCTTTGTCCATCCGTCCGTCCGTCGTTTGCTGTAGATGTGAATGTGCTGTAGATATTCATTCTTAATGAACCCAAAAACACCAATCGGTGATGAGATTGTTTCTGCACCAATACCGAGGCGATTTAACTTACTATCAGACCTAAGATAAAACATAAAAAACATTAAAGATTTAGGATTTAAAGATGTTTCTGGTGTCGCTGTCTGAGCCTCGTTAATCAGCCAGAGTGACGAGTGAAATTTAAATCCTTCATTACAAAACAGTTTCCGTTATCTCCTTCGTGATTTGACATCATCTCTGTGGTAAATATTATGGATCTGATTTGGATTGTGATATTAAATGTAATAATGTTAAACTGAACACGACGCTCACAGACTTTTAAAAAGTTGTAGAATAATAGTTTTTTAATAGTTTAAATAAAATGCTCACTCTCTTTTATAAATGTTGATTCACGTAAATTTACCTGAATTACTTGAGGAAATCTTAAAGGTTCAGTTACTATCAAAGCTCCAGCAGCTCAAGGTGATTATTTTAAAATCTAAAGTCTGATATTAAAATAGAAAACAGACCTTTCCTCAGCAGGACAAACATCTCTTGTACTTTATAAATGTGTAAATCGCGTGTAAATGCAATGACAGTTTTTTATAGCTTCTGAGCTCATTAATGCTCCCAGACAACGAACACTTTCATTTTTGACATGAACTCTCCTTTACCACCACCTTCAGGCCAACTCTCATCTCGGAGAACGTTCATGCTCCCCAGACGGTGAACCCTTTTATATTATAATGAGTCCACGACCGTTTAATGATCTACTGGTAACTGCTCAGTATTCCTGCAACCCCACGATGACGGGTTTTCTTTTGTTTCTGTTAGTGAAGTTACTGTGATCTGTTTGGGTCATGTGTCAGCGGATGGCGCTCGGTGAGGTTTTTAACATCTACAGAAACAAAGACGGGGGGAGTTTTCTGTCGTCGGAGGTTTGTAGAGGTGTCAGGATGAACTCACACCTTCACACGTTGGCCTGTGAAAGTGTTTCAGATCCTCATTTAGAGCCCAGGGAGGAGACGGGGAGGACGTTGTTTCACGGCAGAGCTCCTCTTCCCCGAGTGTTTGCCCCTCTGATTAACAATTTCCTCTCATCTGTCTTTCACCGGGCTAATTAACTAGATAATTAGCAGAACTGATATATAGACACAGTGGATGTAAAAAAGCAACCCTGCGTCCTCGCTGTGACTCTTTGAAGATTCACCGCGCGGACGGATCCTTGTTTTCTGAGTTTCTATAAAGTCAACTCCTCCGAGACGTAAACTCTGCACGGTGAGCTGAGGTCCTGCCAAAATACTGCAGCATATATCCGTTTTTTCAGACAAACAATACAGCATTAGCATAATGCCATCTTAAAAACAGGAAGAGTTGAATTTAAATGAGTGTGGCATTAAAAATGCATGGACCAGAGACCAGGCAGCACATATCAACTCTTCTATGCTATTTTAACACATCAAACCGGCTGGACCAGAAGGAAAATAAAGAATAAGGATGGACAAAGTACATTTAGTGACTTTACACAAACAGGAAGGAAAAAAACACTCACATCCTTTCATTCGAGGTGAACTTTTTACATTTTCTGATCAGATTTGGCGCCATTTTACTTTGAGATCAGTTGAGTTCACTCGCTCACAGTTCTGCATCAGACAACCAAACACTGATTTTAAGGAACAAAAGAAGGTAAAAAGTGAAGTTAAGACTCCAACTGTCCAGTGTACATGTTGGTTTCAGGTAGATTTTAGATAGATGCGATAAATAAGCTGACGGCCGTACACGTTACGATTGTTGAGCAGATTTTGAAGTTGCACCTGATCTGTTTCCATTTTGGTCAGTTGTTGTAGACAGTCTGCAGATAAAATCAGATTTTATATCTAATGAGTCTGATCTTAAGTCTTCAGATCCAGGAGCTTCCAGTTGTTCCCACAAATATCTCTTAAACTATAATAAGTAGGATTTTCTTATTTTGCTGTGTTTGGGACTTTTCTGAACGTCTTCGGGTTTCTGCTCCTTCAAAGACTAAAACACTGATATATGTCTCTTCGTGTGGTTTGTTTAGTTTTTTTGGAGGTTTCAGCTCATCTTCAGCTTTAGAAGTTTGCTGAAAACCTTGGACAACATCGTTTTTAGGGATTTTACCCAGATCTCAGCAAATAACCAATATTATAATCCACAAAGAGTGATGGCAAAATGAACACCTGTACAAGTGTCAGAAAATGTGCTGTTAAATTGTGCTTTTGCTCTTTTTTTCATAACTACTTAAACTTTTATCTGGCATGTTTTTCAACATTACTGTAGGTTTAGAGTAAGAAATATGTTTAAATACAAAAAAACAAATACAAAGAACAATTCATTGTTACAACACATGAACAAAGATTAGAACATTTTAAACTGAAATTTAATTTATTTTACAGTATACAACATAAAAGTTTTTGAGTCGTGCTTGTAGTTTTTATTTTTTTCTCAAATCTTTCTTCTGGATAAAGTCACAAAAAATAAGATATTATCAGATACATTTGTTCATTACAAAGGAATAACTTGTGCCAGATGTTTCTCAAAAAAAGAAGAGCAGCATTAAAATATAAACCAATTAAAACACCAAGACTTTGTACAAAAATATAATGATATATAATAGCAATATAAAAGTAAGATGAGCTTAGTAAAGAAATAAGTAAACTGAGATAGAAAGTAAAAGTTGAAATTCATATTAGCAAAGAATTTCAAAAAGCAGGTAGTAAGAAATAACTACACACTATTGATGAGAAATATACATATACACTGCATTTTTACTAAAACATCATCTGATATGTTGCACAAAGTGTGCAGAATACTTACTGTTTCATTTCTCTCCAAATCCAGCGGTAATGAAGTGTCTCCATCAAATTTAAAATCTCTATTATGAAGAACAGACTCTTCATTTAAACCTGATTTTAACCATGAGTTGGTCTGCTCTCAATAGTAAAATGGACTCGCATCAATTTTGCTCATTTCTGACTCTGAGGGGAGAGTAATTTATTCCATTTTAAGTGTCCGTCCAACTCCTTCTCGCAGGCTCTCCACCTCTTCTATTTCCTGTGAAATTGCACCATGTTCGGAGGGGATAAAGGCCCGAGAGCTCATAACAGCCTCCAGACATTTTATCACATTGCTTCACTTTCTCTGCCTCCATCCGTCATCAGTCTCTGTCTTTATTACTCTCTGTCTGCTCATCCTGGCCCGCCATGTCAGCTTTCATCAAGTGCTTTTATCGGAGAAGGAAAAAAATGACGTAAATGCTGCGAGGGGATGGAAATGATGGAGCGCATCAGGAGATTTGGGACAGATTGTGTTTGTGACAGCAGGTTAAATTTACAAGTCAAATGACGGACTGCAGAGATGACCAGTGAAAATAAAGCTGGTGAGGTGTAGATATGTTTACATGGAGCCTCATTTTTCCTTTGTAACTGGTTTAAAACCCCAAACTGAATAAAAATGCTCCATATAAACACGTCAGTCGGAATAAATGTGATTCTGATTAAAATTTCCACCAGGTACACAAGAAAATCTGCACCATGTAAACCATTTAACCAAGGACGTACATTTCTTCATGTACGCACATAAATCATCAGTGTTATCAACATCATAATGAATCAATGACATCAATGTAATCAACGTCCATCTTCAGAAGCTGATCAAACCCGTTCAATAAAGAGATGTAACAGATCAGGTCGGTGCTGACTGGCTGGTCTCGTAGAGGTTCGATTATCAATCGATTAATGTATGATCAATGTTGAAGTGATGACTGAATCAGTGTCACGAATTAAGTGTTTACATCCTTTAATATAGCTTGTGTTGACACTTTTAAAACTGAAGTTGTCACGTCTTGTTGGATTAATGGCGACTTCCTTCCAGAGGAGCCTGAATGACGAACAGTGATGGCTCGTTTGCCCATTGGATCAGGGATGTTCAACTTTCCCATTAAATCAGCTTTAACTTTTTAAGCCATCACAGAAGCTTTCAGTTTAATCTGATGGGCTTCTTCAGTGGGTGAGACTCACTCAGGGATCATCGCGTGATTTTCAACATGAAACAAATGTTAATTTCTTGAATTACTCGATGTCAATCTGAAATCAAACCCATACATCGTCTGTGTCTGAACTCACTCTGAGATCTGTTTTGAGGGAAGCAGCTTAAACTTTTTGAATCCGTACCTTCAGTATTTGGATTAAGAAGCTCACAAAGAACAAGATGAAGCCAAACTGAGCAGCTATTATTGTTATTTCAGTGCGTCTCGCACACATTTAATCAACATTTAGGTAAACTGGTGCAGTAAATGTTCAGAACAGGTAATTGTTCGGCCTCCAGTGAAGATTTCTCGCTCATCCAAACAATTTTATTCTCCACAAAGCTCGTCATTCAGTCCTCAGCAACACGCCTACCAAGTGTAAAGACAATAGGATGAACACACACCCCTTTCATTTAATGTTCAATATATTTATTGGACTGGACTCTGAATCTGCAGGAACTCCACGTGAAAGGACTCAGATCAGGGTTAAAAAACCACAGAAAGCCTTTTAAAGTCCTTTTTTCAAAGCACAGGCAGACGAGGTGTAATTACAGGTGATTTTACGGTGGCTCCTCTCTTTGCAGGAGACCAACTCATTCCTCCTCTCTGCTTCTTTGTGCTCGTATACCTGCAGCTTCACCTGTGCTCCCTGATGGATTATTAATTATAATTATTTCCTCACTTGAAACGTGGAATGCCCTGAGTGCTGCACGCAGCAACAATCATTTATTCGCTTGCCACGTCAACACCTGGAGGGAAGAACAGTTTCCTGAAAGGTGGACGACGTTACTAATATCTGTGTTTCGTATACAGAAAGATAAATCTCCAGCTAAATGTAAAGGAAAAGAGGCTGCACTTATCCCTTTTGCATGTTTCCTAGTTAATTGTTGTTGTTAAGGGTTTTGAATATTTATATTTTCAGAGAGGGTTTTTGCAAGGGATCTCATTAAAAGGCAGCACGCAGCATTTTCTCCACATCAGATTCTGTTAGAGCTCGAAAATTAAAAGGTCAACTGTAGATTTTTTTTATTTATCTGTATGTGATTGCAAAAATATTTTAAAAACAGCACAGCGGAAAACAAAATGGCAACAAGAAGACTTCCTGCAGACTGAAGGAACATTTACACTGAGCAGGTGAAATGACAAATTTACAAGAAAATACACTGAACGGTTTGTGAGGGTTGGTTGAAAATATTAATATGTCGTTGGTAAAATAAATATAAAATAAGAATATATCATCAGTAGAATATATATCTGTAGATTTTTGCCATCACTTGGCTTCATTTTGACCACAATGTTAGTTACTCGGGCTGTTCAGACTACGTGAGCAAATCTGTCCAGAAAACTGATAATCTATTATAAATGATTATTATCACTATTATAACTAAAGAAGAGTGTTATTGTGGTTGTAATATGTCACCTGTACATCACTGAGCTGCACAACACTGCTAACAAACATTTAGTGAGGCCGTTCATGTACACTGAAGATAAAAACTCCTCAGTGCTGCTCTCACGCGATGCCTCAACTCCTGAGTGGACAGACGGACATTTGTATTAAATTTTCTGGCACATAATGAGGAAATAGTGAAACAAGTCGTTTTTGTTTATTTGCTCTCAGGAATGTCGGCGATTTGAGACTTTGTTGGCCAGAATCAACTCGCTGGAGTTGGACACTGCAGAGACTCAAAGTTCAGAGTTTAAAAATATCGACTGTGGACGTGATTAGGAGTCGATTCAACACTTAGTTTTTAGTTTTTAATCACTTACTAAAGAACAAAAGGAAAGGAAGGGGAAAAAGGAAGAAAATGGGGATTATCTTTTCTTTTTGTTCAGTGTCTCCAGACCAGCTGAGAGTTGAGACATCAGCGTTGGCTCCTTGATTGAAACCAAATTAATCCCAAATAGGGGAATTTGCAAGGATTGTTGGCCACACACACACCCGGGTGAATATAATTACGGTGGCCAATTGATCAATTTTAACATATTAGCCAACCCTGTGGTTTGCCTGTTGAAAGTCATCAACTATAAAATCATCTTCTTAATGCCTAAGATCATATTCTGCACGGATTAGTTTCCATTCATTTTTAAAAGAGAGTCTGAAAACTGTCTCATTTTAGAAATATCTTCGTCAATCTGAAGTCTTATTTTGCAGATAGAAGCTTCAAAATGAGAGAAACTTAACAGAAGGTGAGCGAAATGATTTAGAAAAACTCAAACAGAAATAAAGCATAAAGACGTGTTGTCAGTCATTTTAAGTTCTTCTGAATATAATGTCGGACCAGCTGCCTTCTGACAGCAAAAACTAAAGCAAAAGAGGCCTCGACACCCGACGAAGCTGAAGTGATCGTCACCGCCGTCTGTCCTCCGTCACCTCACGGAAAACGCTAATTAAGATGCCTCCCGCTCTTTCTTCATCATCACTTTAACGATGACAGCCAGCTGCTGAACGTGAAGTCGTGTTTCCTCCCACGACGCTGCCCCCGGTGTCGGCGTGTGCACCTGTGAATGTAAAGCAGCATATGGTGTGTGTATATATACATAAAATGTTCAAAGCTCGTCTGTCAGCCGGAGGTCAGCTGATGGATTACTCTCACCTGGATCATCGTCTGTAGTTTTTTCATTAGCTAATTTACTAGCTTACTAATTATTGATTACTGATCGAGTTGGGTGGGTGTGTGGGTGGGACTTTGATACAGAGGTTCACTCAAGATGGCGGCACCCATATCGGTGATCTTTTGGTTACTAAAAATTGAAAACTTTCTTTTATTATGGCAGTTTTCACTATTTCTCAACAAATTAATAAATTAAAAGAGACTCCAGCTGCCATCTTTGATTTTGCGACTGAAATCTTTTCTCAGTTCAAGTTGAAGGCTGTGAGACGTGATTGAGAGATCTGAACACCTTTTAGAGTTTATGTCACGCTGTTCAGTCACTTCCTCCCACATAATTATAATATTTACATCAGACGTGTCCAGTTTATACTGCGAGCTCACACCGCCTCCTTCACAGACGTCAGTTTGTGTTCACGCTGTAGTATTTTTATTATTCTGTTAATTTGTCCGTCACATTTATATCAGTGAGGCTCAATAACAGAACCACCTCACACACAGTAATGAACTATTTTTACTCCGAGTGCTGCAACAAAGCAAAAATCTGCCAGTTCTTAGATCGTTACGTGTTTTTAAATTTATATTTATATGCAGTTATCACAATGAAAAGAAAGAAAAATGAGACTTTTACTTTTGTTTTAGTATTTTTTTTGGTCGTTTTACTTTTAATTGAGTAACATTTCTTTAGAGGAGAGTACTGTACTTGAGTAAAATATCTCGTACTCTCTCCATCCTCACCTTTATCTGAGGAAGAAGAGATGAACTCGTCTTTTTCTCGTTCGTTGACCAGTAGAAGATCAGGCAGAGGCGGCGATGCGTTCACAGGTCTGATATTCATTCAAATGTCACAATGAGTTTTTTTTTTTTGCTTTTTCATTCATAAACACGATGATAAATTACTAAATCATTCATCCTTTATGTTAATGGAGGAAAGACTCCTTCTGTTTCCAGGCAACAGCGATTTTAAAACACTTAAATGCCAAAACACATCGTCTCGACCTCACGAGTGCCATTTGGAGGCGGCGGTTACTATGGAAACCACAGATTCATCCGCCTCACTGTAAGTTGTCACGGTTACATCAGACTTTATTTAGTTCATAAACAACACACACACACACTTGTAGCTCGACGGGCCTCTCAGCGTTTGTTCGGGACTCGACGTCATTTTGCTTCAGAGCACGTCGGCAGTGGTTAAAGGAGCCGCTCCGGTGTGGCTGAGGTTCATCTCCGGTGGCGGTCGTGAGCCGGCGGACACCATATGGACCGCTTTAATCATTAAAACAACACGCAGGAAACGCTTCATCCCTCCTGCTCCGTTATTCCTGCAGAGAAGAAACTAAAGAGGCCTCCTGGGACGGTCGAGCAGCCATCTGCATTCATCAGGAGAGAGAGAGAGACGAGGAGGAGGGAGGAACTGAAGGTGAGGAGGAGAGGAAATGTACAAATAAGAAAGAGAGAAAAAGATGAGTATGGGAGGAAATAAAAGAAGTTAGTGAGGAAGGAAAAGAAAAGATGAATAAAGAGCAGAGGAGGTAAAAGAAGGAGTTGATAATTGTTGACTTCCCTCCCGAACAAACCCATTTCTTTCTGCTTCGATGGAGAGAAGACGACTTTTCTTTAACGTCTCCGAAAACTGATTCTTTTATCAGCAGCTGCAAAATTTAAATTATTTAAAAATCCCAGTTTAATTATCTACTCGCAATGTTTTATTTAAATCAAATCATCATAATTTTAGTTGTTTATGACAAAAGGAAAGACAACCATCTTTTTCCAGCGTCATTTTAAACAAAAATATTTCTGTCAGAACAAACTGTGACGTCTGTTTTTTCTTTTCTCACATTTTCTTGACTAAAACTGAATCAATGAATGAAAAAAGAGCGGCATCGACAGATTAATGGATGATGGACACGCTGACACCTGACGTCCTTTTCATGACGGGCTGGACGTCTTCGTCTCCTCCTCCTCCTCGGGGGGTTTTGTGTGTCTTTATTTGAGTTGAGAGCTCAGCCGGGTCGCGGCGTTATCTCGATCAGCCGTTCACGTCTGTCGAACAGAGATTAGAGGCGGTTTCGCTCGTCGATGCCGCTGCGTTATCGGCGGCCGGTCCTTCCTCAGGGGGAGCTGAAGCGCCGAGGGAGGAGACAGAAATCAAACATCTGTCCTCGGTGTCGGAGAAAGCCTGAGCTCACTGAGGTTTCACGCTGTGGGGGGAAGTCGGCCTGAAGAGCCCCCCACCGTCCTAATACAGAAACACAAAAGGGTTTTCAACACGTGCCAATAAAAACACACCTCCCTCACAGCTGTGGTTCAGATTAACTACGAGGAGACGTTCTAGTTTATACTGCGAGCTCACACCGCCTCCTTCACAGACGTCAGTTTGTGTTCACGCTGTAGTATTTTTATTATTCTGTTATTTTGTCCGTCACATTTATATGACGAGGAGACGTTCAGGACTCACTGACGATTTACCACGACGACAAGCTTCGTCTCCTTCGATGTGCTTCCTCTGATGCATCTGTGTGTTTTGTCCCTTTAAAACCTCTTTTTTCAGTTTATTTTCGTTTGTTTCTGAGTGTGAGACATGTTGGACGTTATCAGAGGGTTTTGTTGAGCTCCTGGCCAAACTTGGAAAACTCTTCTTTTTCTCTTTTTATTCCCATCCCCTTATCCTTTTTCTAAAAGTAGTAAGAGTACTTTTAGAGTTGTTTTGAGGTTGATCATCTTTAAAGACTACATCAACACAGACTAAGACTTCTTTGATTATTCATTTTTTCTCTACAGAGACACAAAGATTTTCTTCAGCGGTGCACAGATGTTTTTCCTCTGTTGGATTTGAAAACTGAAACTTAAATCAGAATATTTTCCTCGCACTACTTTGAGAAGATGATCTTTTTTTAATGAACTTTCCTGTCTTCCTTTATCGTATCTGACTCAAGAAGATGAGAAGTTCAAATGAATTTTGTTCTTATTATCAGAGAGGTCAAAGGTCATCTGTTCACTCGTATGATCTTGAGGCACATAAAGTGAAATAAGATGTCAGTACGTTTCTAATTAAGTCAAATGACCAAATGAAATCAGCCTGCAGCTCCTCTGAAGATCAGTTAATACTTAATTACCTAATTAATAAATACTTTGTTTGATCAGGAGAAAATCAGTTTAAGGCCGACAGGTTGTGGATTTATGATTAATGAAACTGCACATTTATCCAAGAAATAATCCCTAAATGTTTGATTGTTTTTTTAGTGAAAATGTTGTGAACAACTAGAGGAGAGCAAAGTGTTTTTACATCATGTGGATCAATACTGTACCAATATTTAACTGGGAACTTTCACAGTTGCAGAACTAGTCAGGTTAAAGTCAGTTTATTTAAATAGCACCTTTAAATACAATCAGACATTGCCCAAACATCAGATAGAAATAAAATACATTTAAAGTAGAAAAAAGACAAGTTAAAAGTAGATTAAGCAACTAAATTGGAGTACAAGCAACTGAAGCAAATGGCAGAAAAACAATTTAAAACAAATTTAAACTAAAACATGGTGTGATAGTTTAGATCATCATAAATACTTTGCACAATAAAAATTCAGTTATGAATGAGTTATTATAATATCATAGATAAAAGATGATAACGTGATAATAGATTAGTAGATCCTGTAGAGCAAATGGAGGGATGATGAAAAAACAAGTGGAAGGAGAAGGAGAAGAAAAACAGACAAAAGGCAATGAGAAAGGAGATGAAAGTGAGTGAATAAAGAGAGAAAAGAATAAGAAGCAGGATGTAATGTAAGAAGAGGCGAGCAAATAGAAAAAGAGAAACGGTGTGAAAAAGAGTCGTAACTGGGTTTGAAATATTAATGCTTGTTGGCCGAGGTGTGAAGATCAAACAGCCGCGGCCAAAAGCGTATTTTTCATCGGCCGCACGCTTATTCAGACACAAAAACAGACATTTTATACTTGTTCCAACCTTTTCTCTGTGGCCGGCCGCCTCAGAAGCTCCGCTCCACCATGAATAGTGCATGACAATGTGCCGGTAACCTTTTGAAAAGTGCTGAAAAGAAATCAGAGCAGAAAGCCAACCATGAGCTCTTCTTCTCTTTCTATAAAACTTTCTCACTGAATACTCTGTGTGTGTGTGTGTGTGTGTCTGTGTGTGTGTGTGTGTGTGTTCAAAGTCGTCATTTCTTTCTGCTGTTTCCTGAAACTGGGCTGAAATTAGTTTTTGTTCCTTTAACAGCGTCTCCCCCAGCGACGTCTCCCACCTCCATTTCACGCCACAGAAGAGAACAACACAAATAATTCCTGTTTTTGTCGGATTGTTTTCCCATCGCTGCTCTTTGTCAAAGTATTTCACAAGACTACAGAGGGGAAAAATACCACTTTTGGAAAATAATGTGAAGCTTGTTCGGTAACTTAGAGTTAAAGCAGTGAAGCAGGTACGATCACCTGAACACGTTTCAAACTCTTTGACGCCCAGCAGGCTGGCTGTCGGTCTGCAGAGGCTTTTATTTTGTAGAGTTGTAGAGAAGTGAAAGTTACATCTCTAAGTTGCTTAAGGTTCACTGATCAATGTTTGTTAGGTTTGATAAATCCAAGACACGCTGTGAAGTAATTTCTACATATTTTAGGTGCACTTGTAGTATTTCTGGAAAGTTTGAAGAATTGTTCAAAAGTTCGAGTCCAGATTTTGTTTGCAGACCCATTTAGCTACACACAGAAAAAAAAACACACAATAAAACCCAAGAAAAAAAGTTTTGACGGAGGATGAATTTTGAAGTCTCTCAGCCTGAGAAAAGAAGCTGCTCTGCTGTCTGCTGGTCTGGCAGCAGATATCTGTACATCTCGTCTTGTTTTTTTTATCCTTTGGGCTCGAACACAGACTGAGGACGACCTTCAGTCTCTCCACCAGCCTTTAGACGCACCCATCCAACACACAGACTGCATCGATTAATTTGCCAAAAGACATCTGAATAATTTAAAATGTAAACTTTGCAACATTTTTTTTATGTTACTGAAGTGTTTTTTATCTGCTTATATTTGTTTTTCAAGGTTTTTTATAGAAAACTTTCTAACTGCACTTTTCTCAGCATGTCAGTTTCTCATTTGTTAACTCATTTCTTTTACTGAGAGCAGCAGAATAAGCTGCAGTGACACCAGAATAAGTCAGAAAAGCTCCCAGCGGACATCGTTTCCCTGCTTTCTCAGAGATCTCAGAGAAGGGCCGGTCTGTGCAGAGCTGCTTTTCCTGTAGGAAGTCAGCGAATGTCACTTTCCCTGCTGCACTTCATTTAATTGAGTCCCTTGCAAACAATGTTATTTGTGATTATTACAGGACTTGCATCCCTGTGGGAGTGATAGTTACCAGACCAAAAAATTGACTGTATTTCAGCCGGCTCTCTCCTCTTCTGTCAGGTCCGCTACTGTCTGGATCGATCGAACACTCTGCACTGTAATTTTTATTTAACTGCCTCCTATTTCCACCCTCGCCAGCCTCCACAGCAGCCTGTCACGCCTCTGAAAAGCTATTCATGCCTGACGTGTCCCTCCAAAGTAAAGGTCTCCCTGCTGTAGCATCGCAGTGATTGATTAATGTGGTGAATGAATTATATTTTCTTCTTAAATGAAGTCTGATTTAAACTTTTAGGTGATAAACTTTGTGATGTCCTTTAAAAAAGAAAACACTTCTCTGGCCTTTCTCTTTCTTCCTTCACCAGCTGCTGTCTGTTTGAAATGGCATTAATAATCTTTTGATATCACACCGTCCGTCTGCAGCTCCGATACCATCGGCCTGTTGAGGTTGAAAATCGAAACATGCAGTGATGCTGCAGCTGGGGGGGGTGGGGGGGGGTGAGGCTGCAGGGGGTGTTCAGGCCTGATGACATGAAGCAAATGATTCAATTATCTGATATGATTACCTACACAGACGCCTACATGTGGCTTCAAAGTCTGCAGCTGTAGTCAACACACACCGACTGAACTGACTGTGTTTGTGTGTGTGTGTGTGACACGAATCTGTGTTTGATAATGTACCTGAACTTCCATAAAAAATAACTTTATAGATGTTGATTATCAAAGTGATTATTTCATTTTTTTGTTGCTTTCAGTTCTTTCAGCTGGGGTTCAGTTCTCTTCAAACTGGGGGCGATAATCAATAACATTATTAATACGTGTGGGAATCTTTTTGAATTACACAGGTTGATTAAATTTTATAATCTATGATGATGATTCTAGGTTGCATAAATAGAAAGAAAGGAGACGCTGTTTTTAGGCTTTCATTGAAAACATGGAATATGGTCACTCTCTGCAGATTTTATATTACTGATCATTAATTTACACGTATGTTTCAGTCTTCTCTGAAAATTTTACTCCGGTTCATTTGGTTTGATGGTAAAGAAACCCGAGTGCAGTTTAAACAAAGCTGATTTTTTTTTAGTTGCACAAAAGTATTGAAGATCATGCAGAAAAAGTATCGCAATCACAGGTCCTTCATATCAACCACAATAAGACTCTTTAATTCAACAAAAACGCCACCTGTCATCAACATAACACTTTAACCATTGATCACTTGTATCATGTGCAATTTATTACCCAGTGCAATATCAATATTGTATATACTACTGTATATATGGAAGATGTATATAGTGTATTTATAATTTTCTTTTAATTTATGACATTTTTACTTTCTATATTTTTATATATAATTTTGTTCCTATTTTGATATTTCTACTTTTGAAACAAGTGGATTTCCCCAATGTGGGTTCGATAAATAAAAAATAAATACAGAAATGCAAGCTAAACATTTGCAAGGAAATAAAAAAGCATCTTCATGAAGATATGATTTTTTGAGTAGTTAAAAAAAGTTGCTTACACCCAAATGTTGCTCTCTTTCAAAGCTAGATGACGATCAAGAAGCAAATCATGATTAATGTTGTGTTTGTTGTCACGGCAGCATCAGCGCCTGATGTTAATCTGACAGAAATAAAAGGTGTTTAAACGAGCTGAACTCCGATGAACTAAAGTGAAAGTAAAGAAGTTTAAAGCGTCGTGTCCTGATAAATAGCAGATAAAGTGAGCTGGACCTCGACCTTCCTTTTCTCCGTCTCCTCTTTCTTCAGCCCAGCGTGGTGTCGGCTGCCTTTCTCTCCTTCTGTGGTGTTCATACCTGTCAAGAGCAGCTCGTTTTCTTCTGCTTCACCTCTTTCCAGGCGTGACCACCTCCGTCCGTCCTCCTCCCTCGTGGTTTCTGAGGGGTTTGCAGGTGTCACTGCTCCTTTACAGGTTTCTTTGCTGTTATTCGATGTTGTTCTCAGATGAAGGCGCCGCTCTCACCTGGATGAATCGCAGCAGATGAATCCGTCTGAACATGGAGGCTGATTTCTGCATTTCAATCAGCCAGACTTCTTCTTTTCTCTTTGATTTTTTGTCTGCTGCTGGAAATCCCTCTCTGTGTAAATGTCCAAATAGTTCCACACTACATTTCCCAGAATGCAATTTCCTGTGTGTTTGTGGGACGTTCATCAAAACCACCTCTCATTGACGGCTGAGGAGTGAGAAACCTGCATCTGACCGCCATCACATAGTTTATTTTATCCTGCGAGAAAGTGAATATTTTAGTGATTTTTTTAAATTTAGATTTTTGTAGTTCAAAATATTTAGACAGTTGAATATTGTGTCAGCTAAATACCTAGGGCCAGTATTGTTCAAATATTTTACATACCATTACTTTGATACCAATTTTATAAAATCCACCTTAACAGCTAATTAAATTAAAAGCAAATTACATTTCACGTTACGGTACAAATCTTTTTCCTTTTTCTACAAAGGAAGGAGAAAACAGGAGATGGAGATTCTGTCTGTTTTGATCTTACAACTTCCTGCTCTTCAGTTTATTTCATTCAAATGTTTCAGTACATTTTTGAGCTGTCGGTCGCTCAGTGTCCCTTTTGCTTATTATACTTTACATGCTATTTACATCGAGCCTGAAAAAATGAAGCCAGAGTTAATAAATATTATTACATCTGTATGATGGACGCTGTAGCCAAGCCTTTCAAAATAAAACAACACACACGATCTTCATTTGTTTTCCTGCATGTCTCCACATGCTGTGTGTTTATTAGATTTACTGCTTAGGTGCTGAAATTTGGTACCAAACATTTTTCAGTGCTCAGTAGTAGTGAAGTAACTTGGTCGGTGCCATAAAGTTTTCAAAGTTCACGACCTGTGCTGATTTCTGAATTCTTCAGTTAGCATGGTTTCCTCCTCTGGATGTTTTCCATTCAGGTAATTCAGCCCCCTTTCAACCTCGCTCCTTCTTCCTTCAGCTCAAAGCGGAGAAATGAACGGAGTCGTGAAGCAGGAAGAGCAGTTTCAGATTCATTTCCTCCCTTAAATACATTTTGAAAGAGAAGATGTTTGACAGCGACACTCAAACAATCAGAGTGTTTTTACTGATTGCTCAGCTGCTGTGAGATCGCACAAACCAACCACAGCTGTATGTGTCTTACCTGTGTATGTATTCACGGTGTGAGATTTGATAGCACCGTGATTGTTTTTACTCATGGCGTTTCCTGTAATTGCTTCACAATAAAAGCCCCAGGTGGTTTCAGTGATCTGTTAGCCGAGCGTGCAGACAGGAGTGAAGCTAAACTCCTCAGAGATGCAGTTTCACTCCGTCTGGGCTCCTTGCGAGGCTTTTCATCCTCTAATGCCTGGCCAGAAAATCACATTGTTGGTTCTTAGTATGGACCGCGGCACAGGCACCTACAATCTCAGTTGCCATGGTTACAGCAAGCATCGCCACAGCAACCTTAATCACATCCCCGGTGAAGTAAATGGAAATCCTCTCTGCCTCTTTTCTACCTTCTCTTTTGATCTTTCTCTATTGCTGTCTTCTTCAACTTCCTCTCTGTCAGGACACACTTTTGTTTTTCACCTCTGTTTTTCTTTCCTCCTCTGTTTTTACTGATCGTGTTCCTCTTTTCTTCGCTTCATACTTCGATGTTCCTCTGAGTCATTCTCCGATTCCTCCTCCCCACATATTTACCTTCACCGTGTATCTCACAAAACAGCCTCTTTATGTTTCTCTCCTTGGATCTGTGTCTATTTCTGTTTCTGTCAATTTGTCTGTCATCTCTTCCCGTTTATATTCCGCTTATATAAATATATATATATATATAAACACATGTACACACAAACACAAAGAAAACAAAAAGCACTAAAATACTTATCTGGTTTCTTAGCAACACCTTTATATACATGCAGAGAAAGAGAATCAAACAGAAAAATGTATGTCATTGGTTCGATATGCTGTCAGAGCAGAATTGGTTTTGTAACTTGAATGAAGTGCGTTTAAACAGCTGGATACTGAGGAGGACTCAAACCCACGATTCAGAGTGATTCATATGTAAAAGGCACCGTCTTTATTCAGGTTATCAGTCAGACCAGGCAAACAAATCTGACCGGGAGCAGGCAGAGGCGTAGTCAAGAGGAAGCAGATTAAAAAAACAAAACAAAAAAAAAAAACATAGAGACAAAGACAAACTGGGACAGGAGGTTTGTCAGTGCGGCCAAAGTGCTCCACAGCTCCAGTCCAGCGGGTAGCAGTAAAGAATCTCTATAAGCTTAAGTTAGTCTAAGTTACCTTGGGAGGTATGTAGTTAATTATTAATGGTAAATCATACTGGCACTAATCTACTTCACTTTGATGGAATACATTTACAACGTCAAGAAATTTATGAGAAAGATAGTGATATTTGAAAGCATATTGCACAGTCAACGCCATTTTTTAAAAAATGGGACAGGAACTGGAAATGCATCGTTACTCTCACAGATGAACGTTGAAAAAAAATCTTACATTTGACCTTGTAGATCAAATATGAATGAATATTCAACAACTGGAGTGGACAGCGGAGGTAAAAATCATTTAGACTTTACCATCCTATTTTGCTTGTTTTCATATCAGAGGACTCAGGAGCACTGAGGATTGTAACATGTACCCTTAAACAAAAGAGTCGGTCTTTGGTAGAATTGGAAAGATGGTTGACATTAGAAAAATCCTATGGTGGAGCTCGATGACGTAGCATACTCCTTGAAATTTGAAAACATCATGAAAGGCGTAACAGTTGTGAGCACCGAGGTACTTCCACACTTTCTTCACGGAG